>CM040126.1:4867499-5084629 GCA_022559845.1 Amorphophallus konjac
ATGGGTGGCCCTAAATATGAATGGGACTTTAATTTTGGCACGGTAGCACAAATAACTTTAATCATACGTGAGAGAAGGTGTAAGAATAATTATTATCATAAAACTCATGGAAGTGAACAAGAATAGAGGAGAGGATGGAAATAGGCCCGATTTGACACCTTTTAGACATATTTTCTACTGAAGAATTTATGCTGAATAGAGTGACTCAAAATCTCACTGGGTCATAAACTATCATACAGTCACGCAGGTTACCCTTATTATACTCTATCGAAGGGAGTGAGAATAAATGAATGGGGGTGAAAATAACAAAGGATGGACCGGGTTGAAAATACTATCCCCAGAAGAAGTTATGATGGAATGGGTGGCCCTAAATATAAATGGGACTTTAATTTTGGCAAGGTAGCACAAATGACCTTAATCATATGTGAGAGAAGGCGTAAGAATAATTATTATCATAAAACTGATGGAAATGAGCCAGAATAGAGGAGAGGATGGAAATAGGCCCGATTTGACACCTTTTAGAAATAGTTTCTACTAAAGAATTTATGATGAATAGAGTGACTCAAAACCTCACTGGGTCATTAACTATCTCACGGCCACGTGGGTTACCCTTATTATACTCTATCGAAGGGAGTGAGAATAAATGAATGGGGGTGAGAATAACAAAGGATCGGCGGGGTTGAAAATACTATACACAGAAGAAGTTATGATGGAATGGGTGGCCCAAAATATGAATGTGACTTCAATTTTGGCACGGTAACATAAGTGACTTTAATCATACGTGAGAGAAGACGTAAGAATAATTATTATCACAAAACTACTAGAAAGGAGCAAGAATAGAGGAGAGGATGGAAATAGGCCCGATTTGACATATTTCAAAAATATTTTCTACTAAAAAATTTATGATGAATAGAGCGACTCAAAATCTCACTGGGTCATAAACTCTCTCACGGTCACGCGCATTACCCTTATTATATCCAATCGAAGGGAGTGCGAATAAATGAAGGGGAGTGAAAATAACAAAGGATCTGCGGGGTTGAAAATACTATACACATAAGAAGTTATGAGGGAATGGGTGGCCCTAAACATGAATGGTACTTCAATTTTGACACGGTAGTACAAATGACTTTAATCATATTTGAGAGAAGGCGTAAGAATAATTATTATCATAAAACTCATGGAAATGAGCAAGAATAGAGGAGAGGATGAAAATAGGCCCGATTTGATACTTTTTAAAAATATTTTTAACTGAAGAATTTGTGATGAATAGTGTGACTCAAAACCTCACTGGGTCATAAACTCTCTCAAGGTCACGCGGGTTACCATTATTATACCCTATCGAAGGGAGTGAGAATAAATGAATGGGGGTGAAAATAGGCCCGATTTGATATATTTTAAAAATATTTTCTACTGAAGAATTTAAGATGAATAGAGCGACTCAAATCCTCACCGTGTCATAAACTCTCTCACTATCACTCTAGTTACCCTTACTATACCCTATCGAAGGGAGTGAGAATAAATGAATGGGGTGAAAATAACAAAGGATAGGCGGGGTTGAAAATACTATACACAGAAGAAGTTATGATGAAATGGGTGGCCGTAAACATGAATGGGACTTCAATTTTGGCAGGGTAGTGTAAATGACTTTAATCATACGAGAGAGAAGGCGTAAGCATAATTATTACCATAAAATTGATGGAAATGAGCAAGAATAGAGGAGAGGATGGAAATAGGCCCGATTTGACTCCTTTTAGAAATATTTTCTACTGAATAATTTATGATGAATAGAGTGACTCAAAACCTCACTGGTACATAAACTATCTCACGGTCACTCGGGTTACCCTTATTATACTCTATCGACGGGAGTGAGAATAACTGAATGGGGGTGAAAATAACAAAGGATCGGCGGGGTTAAAAATACTATACAAAGAAGAAGTTATGATGGAATGGGTGGCCCTAAATATGAATGTGACTTCAATTTTGGCACGATAGCACAAATGACTCTAATCATACGTGAGAGAAGGTGTAAGAATAATTATTATCATAAAACTGATGGAAATGTGCAAGAATAGAGGAGAGGATGGAAATAGGCCCGATTTAACACATTTTAAAAATATTTTTTACTGAAGAATTTATGATGAATAGAGTGACACATATCCTCATTGGGTCATAAACTCCCTCGCGGTCATGCGGGTTACCCTTATTATACCCTATCAAAGGGAGTGAGAATAAATGAAGGGAGGTGAAAATAACAAAGGATCGGCAGGGTTGAAAATACTATACACAGAAAACGTTATGATGAAATGGGTGGCCGTAAACATGAATGGGACTTCAATTTTGACACGGTAGCACAAATGACTTTGATCATACGTGAGAGAAGGCGTAAGAATAATTATTATCATAAAACTGATGGAAATAAGCAAGAATAGAGGAGAGGATGGAAATAGGCCCAATTTGACACCTTTTAGAAATGTTTTCAACAAGAGAATTTATGATGAATAGAGTGACTCAAAATCTCACTGGGTCATAAACTATCTCACGGTCACGCGGGTTACCCTTATTATACTCTATCGAAGGGAGTGAGAATAAATGAATGGGGGTGAAAATAACAAAGGATCGACGGGGTTGAAAATACTATACACAGAAGAAGTTATGATGGAATGGGTGGCCCTAAATATGAATGGGACTTTAATTTTGACAAGGTAGCACAAATGACTTTAATCATACGTGAGATAAGGCGTAAGAATAATTATTATCATAAAACTAATGGAAAGGAGTAAGAATAGAGGAGAGGATAGAAATAGGTCCGATTTGACACCTTTTAGAAATATTTTCTACTGAAGAATTTATGACGAATAGATCGACTCAAAATCTCACTGGGACATAAACTCTCTCACAGTCACGCGGGTTACCCTAATTATACCCTATCGAAGGGAGTGGGAATAAATGAATGGGGGTGAAAATAGGCCTGTTTGACACATTTTAAAAATATTTTCTACTGAAGAATTTATGATGAATAGAGCGACTCAGAATCTCACTGGGTCATAAACTCTCTCACGGTCACGCGGGTTACCCTTATTATACCCTATCGAAAGGAGTGAGAATAAATGAAGGGAGGAGAAAATAACAAAGGATCGGTGGGATTGAAAACACTATACACAGAAGAAGTTATGATAGAAGGGGTGGCCCTAAATATGAATGGAACTTTAATTTTGGCACGGTAGCATAAATGACTTTAATCATACGTGAGAGATGGCGTAAGAATAATTATTATCATAAAACTGATGGAAATGAGCAAGAATAGAGGAGAGGATGGAAATAGGCCCGATTTGACGTATTTCAAAAATATTTTCTACTGAAAAATTTATGATGAATAGAGTGACTCAAAACCTCACTGGGTCATAAACTCTCTCACTGTCACGCTAGTTACCCTTATTATACCCTATCGAAGGGAGTGAGAATAAATGAATGGGCTGAAAATAACAAAGGATAGGCGGGGTTGAAAATACTATACACAGAAGAAGTTATGATGAAATGGAGGGCTGTAAACATTAATGGGACTTCAATTTTGGCAGGGTAGTATAAATGACTTTAATCATACGAGAGAAAAGGCGTAAGCATAATTATTACCATAAAACTGATGGAAATGAGCAAGAATAGAGGAGAGGGTGGAAATAGGCTCGATTTGACTCCTTTTAGAAATATTTTATGCTGAAGAATTAATGATGAATAGAGTGTCTCAAAACCTCACTGGGACATAAACTATCTCACGGTCACTCGGGTTACCCTTATTATACTCTATCGAAGGCAGTGAGAATAACTGAATGGGGTGAAAATAACAAAGGATCGGTGGGGTTAAAAATACTATACACAGAAGAAGTTATGATGGAATGGGTGGCCCTAAATATGAATATGACTTTAATTTTGGCACGGTAGCACAAATGACTCTAATCATATGTGAGAGAAGGCGTAAGAATAATTATTATCATAAAACTGATGGAAATGAGCAAGAATAGAGGAGAGGATGGAAATAGGCCCGATTTAACATATTTTAAAAATATTTTTTACTGAAGAATTTATGATGAATAGAGTGACTCATCTCCTCATTGGGTCATAAACTCCCTCACGGTCATACGGGTTACCCTAATTATACCCTATCGAAGGGAGTGAGAATAAATGAAGGCGGGTGAAAATAATAAAGGATCGGCGGTGTTGAAAATACTATACACAGAAAAAGTTATGATGAAATGGGTGGCCGTAAACATGAATGGGACTTCAATTTTGGCAGGGTAGTGTAAATGACTTTAATCATACGAGAGAGAAGGCGTAAGCATAATTATTACCATAAAATTGATGGAAATGAGCAAGAATAGAGGAGAGGATGGAAATAGGCCCGATTTGACTCCTTTTAGAAATATTTTCTACTGAGTAATTTATGATGAATAGAGTGACTTAAAACCTCACTGGTACATAAACTATCTCACGGTCACTCGGGTTACCCTTATTTTACTCTATCGAAGGGAGTGAGAATAAATGAATAGGGGGTGAAAATAACAAAGGATCGACGGGGTTGAAAATACTATACACAGAAGAAGTTATGATGGAATGGGTGGCCCTAACTATGAATGGGACTTTAATTTTGACAAGGTTGCATAAATGACTTTAATCATACGTGAGATAAGGTGTAAGAATAATTATTATCATAAAACTAATGGAAAGGAGTAAAAATAGAGGAGAGGATAGAAATAGGTCCGATTTGACACCTTTTAGAAATATTTTCTACTAAGAATTTTTGATGAATAGAGCGACTCAAAATCTCACTGGGACATAAACTCTCTCACAGTCACGCGGGTTACCTTAATTATACCCTATCGAAGGGAGTGGGAATAAATGAATGGGGGTGAAAATAGGCATGTTTGACATATTTTAAAAATATTTTCTATTGAAGAATTTATGATGAATAGAGCGACTCTGAATCTCACTGGGTCATAAACTCTCTCACGGTCACGCGGGTTACCCTTATTATACCCTATCGAAAGGAGTGAGAATAAATGAAGGGGGGAGAAAATAATAAAGGATCGGTGGGATTGAAAACACTATACACAGAAGAAGTTATGATAGAACGGGGTGGCCCTAAATATGAATGGGACTTTAATTTTGGCACGGTAGCATAAATGACTTTAATCATACGTGAGAGATGGCGTAAGAATAATTATTATCATAAAACTGATGGAAATGAGCAAGAATAGAGGAGAGAATGGAAATAGGCCCGATTTGACACATTTTAAAAATATTTTCTACTGAAAAATTTATGATGAATAGAGTGACTCAAAATCTCACTGAGTCATAAACTCTCTCACTGTCACGCTAGTTACCCTATCGAAGGGAGTGAGAATAAATGAATGGGCTGAAAATAACAAAGGATAGGCGGGGTTGAAAATACTATACACAGAAGAAGTTATGATGAAATGGGTGGCCGTAAACATGAATGGGACTTCAATTTTGGCAGGGTAGTATAAATGACTTTAATCATACGAGAGAGAAGGCGTAAGCATAATTATTACCATAAAACTGATGGAAATGAGCAAGAATAGAGGAGAGGATGGAAATAGGCCCGATTTGATTCCTTTTAGAAATATTTTCTACTGAAGAATTTATGATGAATAGAGTGACTCAAAACCTCACTGGGACAGAAACTATCTCACGGTCACTCGGGTTACCCTTATTATACTCTATCGAAGGGAGTGAGAATAACTGAATGGGGGTGAAAATAACAAAGGATCGGCGGGGTTAAAAATACTATTCACAGAAGAAGTTATGATGGAATGGGTGGCCCTAAATATGAATGTGACTTCAATTTTGGCACGGTGGCACAAATGACTCTAATCATACGTGAGAGAAGGCGTAAGAATAATTATTATCATAAAACTGATGGAAATGAGCAAGAATAGAGGAGAGGATGGAAATAGGCCCGATTTAACACATTTTAAAAATATTTTTTACTGAAGAATTTATGATGAATAGAGTGACTCATATCCTCATTGGGTCATAAACTCCCTCACAGTCATGCGGGTTACCCTTATTATACCCTATCGAAGGGAGTGAGAATAAATGAACGGAGGTGAAAATAACAAAGGATCGGCAGGGTTGAAAATACTATACACAGAAAAAGTTATGATAAAATGAATGGCCGTAAACATGAATGGGACTTCAAGTTTGGCACGGTAGCACAAATGACTTTAATCATACGTGAGAGAAGGTGTAAGAATAATTATTATCATAAAACTCATGGAAATAAGCAAGAATATAGGAGAGGATGGAAATAGGCCCAATTTGACACCTTTTAGAAATGTTTTCAACTAGAGAATTTATGATGAATAAAGTGACTCAAAACCTCACTGGGTCATAAACTATCTCATGGTCACGCGGGTTACCCTTATTATACTCTATCGAAGGGAGTGAGAATAAATGAATGGGGATGAAAATAACAATGAAAATAACAAAGGATCGACGGGGTTGAAAATACTATACACAGAAGAAATTATGATGGAATGGGTGGCTCTAAATATGAATGGGACTTCAATTTGGCAAGGTAGCGCAAATGACTTTAATCATACGTGAGATAAGGCGTAAGAATAATTATTATCATAAAACTAATGGAAAGGAGCAAGAATAGAGGAGAGGATGGAAATAGGTCTAATTTGACACCTTTTAGAAATATTTTCAACTGAAGAATTTATGATGAATAGAGCGACTCAAAATCTCACTGGGACATAAACTCTCTCACAGTCACGCTGGTTACCCTTATTATACCCTATCGAAGGGAGTGGGAATAAATGAATGGGGGTGAAAATAGGCCTGTTTGACACATTTTAAAAATATTTTATACTGAAGAATTTATGATGAATAGAGCGACTCAGAATCTCACTAGGTCATAAACTCTCTCACGGTCACGCGGGTTACCCTTATTATACCCTATCGAAAGGAGTGAGAATAAATGAAGGGGGGAGAAAATAACAAAGGATCGGTGGGATTGAAAACACTATACACAGAAGAAGTTGTGATAGAAGGGGTGGCCCTAAATATGAATGAGACTTTAATTTTGGCACGGTAGCATAAATGACTTTAATCATACGTGAGAGAAGGCGTAAGAATAATTATTATCATAAAAATGATGGAAATGAGCAAGAATAGAGGAGAGGATGGAAATATGCCCGATTTGACACATTTTAAAAATATTTTCTACTGAAAAATTTATGATGAATAGAGTGACTCAAAACCTCACTGAGTCATAAACTATCTCATGGTCACGCGGGTTACCCTTATTATACTCTATCGAAGGGAGTGAGAATAAATGACTGGGGGTGAAAATAACAAAGGATCGACGGGGTTAAAAATAATATACACTCAAGAAGTTATGATGGAATGGGTGGCACTAAATATGAATGTGACTTCAATTTTGACACGGTAGTAGAAATGACTTTAATCATACGTGAGAGAAGGCGTAAGAATAATTATTATCATAAAATTGATGGAGATGAGTAAGAATAGAGAAGAGGATGAAAATAGACCCGATTTGACATATTGTAAAAATATTTTCTACTGAAGAATTTATGATGAATAGAGCGACCCAAAACCTCACTGGGTCATAAACTCCCTCACGGTCACGCGGGTTACCCTTATTATACCCTATCGAAGGGAGTGAGAATAAATGAAGGGGGTGAAAATAATAAAGGATCGGCGGAGTTGAAAATACTATACACAGAAGAAGTTACGATGAAATCGGTGGCTGTAAACATGAATGGCACCTCAAATTTGGCACGGTAGCACAAATGACTTTAATCATACGTGAGAGAAGGCGTAAGAATAATTATTATCATAAAACTCATGGAAATGAGGAAGAATAGAGGAGAGGATGGAAATAGGCCCGATTTGACACCTTTTAGAAATATTTTCTACTGAAGAAATTTATGATGAATAGAGTGACACAAAATCTCACTAGGTCATAAACTATCTCACGGTCACGCGAGTTACCCTTATTATACTCTATCGAAGGGAGTGAGAATAAATGAATGGGGTGAAAATAACAAATGATAGGCGGGGTTGAAAATACGATACACAGAAAAAGTTATGATGGAATGGGTGGTCCTAAATATGAATGTGACTTCAATTTTGGCACGGTAGCACAAATGACTTTAATCATACGTGAGAGAAGGCGTAAGAATAATTATTATCATAAAAATGATGGAAATGAGCAAGAATAGAGGAGAGGATGAAAATAGGCCCGATTTGACATATTTTAAAAGTATTTTCTACTGAAGAATTTATGATGAATAGCATGACTCAAAATCTAACTAGGTCATAAACTCTCTCATGGTAACGCGAGTTACCCTTATTATACCCTATCGAAGGGAGTGAGAATAAAAGAAGGGGGTGAAAATAACAAAGGATAGGCGGGGTTGAAAATACTATACACAGAAGAAGTTATGATAAAATGGGTGGCCGTAAACATGAATGGGACTTCAATTTTGGCAGGGTAGTGTAAATGACTTTAATCATACGAGAGAGAAGGCGTAAGCATAATTATTACCATAAAATTGATGGAAATGAGCAAGAATAGAGGAGAGGATGGAAATAGGCCCTGTAATGCACTGGATCCTTGGTGGATCTTTGTTGGATCCTTGGTAGGTCCTGTTGGATCTTTATTGGGTCTTTTAGATTGGTTTCGTTGAGTTTCGGTTCGCTTTGGTGGCTTCCGAGTTGAGCTTTACGAGCCGTGTGGGTTTTTCTCTCGTACTAGTTACGGAACCCTACGGTGAGTTTATTTGTCAATTCTCGAACTCGTGAATGCTACAGCGACGATGTACTCTTCGAGCCGGTCGTTTCGACTATTTTTGCATATTTTTCTAAATTTGTCCATTTTCGGCGCATTTTCAGAATTTTTAGAAATCCGCCGCCGCCGTCTCTCTCTCTTCCGTTCTCTCTCGTTTCGCCTCCTCGGCTCCGGCTGCAGACGAAGCACCTAGAGGCACGTGTTTGGGATGTGATAGAGCTGGTTGGGTGCGCGATGGAGCAAGGATCGGATCGATTCCGATGCGATCCCAAACGGTGGATTCAAAGCCGGTAAAATCGGTTCGCGAGTGGATTTCGGCGTGGTTTAGTCCTTTCGGGGCTCGGTTTCTTCGGTGGAGGTAGGGTGACTGATCCTTACTTCGTCCTCTCCATTTTCCCTGCCATTGCACGTTGTTCGGCTAGGAAATGGTCGAGTTTGGGCTTGGTTTGCCTAAATCGTGATTTTCGTGATTTTTAAGGTCGGCCGGTAAACGGCAACTGTTTGCGGCGCAGTTAGTTTCTAACTGGCCGCTGGGATGTCAGGATCCCATCCACGTTGATTTCGTGTGGTTTGGTGTTCATTCGAGGTCGATAGATGCCCGGGAACCTCGGTGACCCACTTTGGGTGGATTTGATGAAATCACCCAGATCTTGAGTTTGTGAGCTTGCATGTGAGATTTTTAGTCCCCTGATGTTGTTATTTGGCGTTTAGGTTTGTTCCCCCTACGTTTCGGTGTGAATGGGGCGTGGAACGGGCCGGTTTGGCCGTTCCTCTGTTTTCCCGCCGTGACCGATGTAACGGTCATTCCAGTGGCCGTCACTTGTATATAACGGCCCTACGACTGACCGCTACTTCGTCTGAGGTTTTTGAGCTTTCTGGCTTCTGGGTGAGTGACGGCCCTAGGGGGGCGCGTCGCTTCCCTGTAACGCGCCTAGGTCTGCGCGTTACTTCGCTTGTTGTTGGCTTGTTTTGGGGTTGAGTCGGTTGGTCTAACGCGCTTGACCTAGCGCGTTAGATGGAAGTAACGCGCCCTGCCTTGGCAGTTATTGTCCGTTTGACCGACGTTTGACCGTTGAGGCGGTTCCCCTGACGGATGGGTTCCAATCCGTTCTTTTGAGTGTAACGCGCCTGCCCCTGGCCGTTGCATTCTGTTTTGGTCGACTGTGGGTGGAACGCGCCTGTCCCCATGCGTCGTTTGTGTGTAACGCGTCCTTCTTGGACCGTTACATGCTGTTTGGCTGAGGGTTGTGGGTGTTGTGCTGTTCGATGGTGTAACGGTCGTGCCCCTGTGTGTCGTTATTGTATAACGTGCTTGCCCCTTGTCGTTATTTGTTGTTTTGTGCTGGGTTGAGGGTGGCTGTGCCGTTGTGAGTAACGCGTCTGCCCCTATGCGTCGTTTGGTTCTGGCGCGTCTCCCCTGCCGCGTTGCTTGCTTGTAACGCGCTTGGCCTTGTGCGTTACTTGGCCTTGATTCGTGTGTTTGTGTTTTAGGTTGGTTAGGGCGGTGTGTGACGGCTGTTCTCCCGACCGTCACTTGGTGTGTAATGGCCCTGGCCTAGACCGTTATATGCCTGTAGCGGTCTAGGGGTGGTGCATTACATCCCTTGTGCTCCGATTTCCGTGACTTCGGTTTCGACTTGTCTTGGCTTGTCCTTGTAGCCTACGCGTTGTCCCGTGGATGTCTTCTGACATCCTATGATGGTAAAGACTACGTTGTAAGGTGGCCAAGAGTCTTCTTGCTTGTGATAGGATTCTCTCTCCTACTTTCGTGTGTGTTTTTGTCGGGTTCTCGTCGACTCGGTTTGACCCAGTGGTTGACAGGTGACCTTGTGTGTGGGTGTCTTGGCGGTTCTGTCCAGTTCGAGACACTGGTTCTGGATGTCTCGAGGTGTCGCTTTACCTCGGTTTGTGTGTCCAGTTGTGTCTGAGGGTTTTTGGTGTTCCCTCAGGTCTCCGTGTGTTGTTTTCTACGGAGCGCAGTTTTTCTGGCTTAGGATTTGACCGATTGGCAGCTTGTTCCGCTGTCAGTGACGATCTTGCCTTTGAGTCGTTCGACTCGGGATCGTTACGTGGTAGGTCTAGTTGCTTGGTCCTGAGTCTGTTGGCAGCGGTGGTACTGCTAGTAGTGCTTGGTGGTACGTGTGACAGGGCTTTCCTTAGACTGTCTGTACTCTAGCACTTGTGTTTTGGAGTCTGTGCCTTTTGAACCTCCACTAGTCGTAGCCTGTGACGTAGGCTTTTCTTAGTACGTCACCCTCCGGGAGTGGTGGACGGGCAGTTCCCGTTACACGGTTTTTAAGCTATTTCCGTGGGCCCCGGCCAACGGTAGCGTCCTATCGAGGGGAATACTAGCTAGAGGCCTGGCCTAGGTACGGGTCAGTGTGTGCACACGTGGTCAGGGACTGAGGACTTGCGTCGACGGGCGTGACCCTGACTAGTTACTTACAGTTGTGGTGCTGCGGTCTTGTGTCCGTGAGGTGCCGTTTTTCCTTGGAACGTCGTTGTTCCTTGGACCTGGTTCTTGGTGTGTCTAGTTTCCCCCGTGCTGCACACGGTCGGGGTAGACATGACACTTGTGGCACAGTGTAAGACGTCAGTGGACGCATCTGGCTGTTCTTCTAGTGTGAGGGTACTTCTATCACTTGACCAGCGACTCTTGCGTTTCTCGGAGCCGGTGTTCTCCTTTTCGTGTCGGCTAGTCTTGGCCTTGTCCAAGATTGCTACCCTGCTGTGTGGTCTATTCTTGGCTATGTTCAAGATGAGCCCGGGGTTGCGTGCATGATGTTCCAATCGTGTAGGCCGTCGTGATTATTTTAGCCGTCTTTGCAGGTCTCCGTCTTAGACCTGGTGTCGGGTTGGCAGATCGGTAACTTCTGACTTTGTTGGATCAGAGTCGCCCTTCTGCTGTTGTTTGGAGTAGTTTGGGGTGCCGAGGTTAGTTCGGCCGCCACTTGTCTGGCGTGGGTTCTTCCCCTTTCTTGCTTGTTCCCTACTCCTACCTCTTGTCTGTTTACTACTGCCTGTAGCGTAGTTTTACAGCTTTTTAGTGTAGCATTTTCTGCTTTGCTGCACTTGCTGATTCTGTTGTTGCTTCCCTTGCACTGTGCGTTTCCAGTGGGGATCCGCGTGACCCCTACTAAGTTTCTGTTTAGAGACTCACCCCTGCTTTTCAGGAGGGTTTCACCGTCTGCCTCTACTGTTCCTGGTGGAGCGCGTTGTAGTAGCTGCCAGCTGTACCTGCGTCAGGCTTCCCCCAACTTCTGTGTACGTTCTTTTCTGTCAGACTGTACTTGTTATCTTTCCTTTGGACTAGACTCTGGTGTATAATTGTAAAATTTGAATTATTAATGAAAATATAATTTTATTTCTGCTACTTTAGCAAACCGTTCTAATGAAATTTAATTGCTAGCTGTTATATCTGTCAGTTCAATGTACTACACGACAGTCCTTTTTCCCTTCGGCGCTTTCTCGCACTTGGGAGGCCTCGCGGGTCCCATGCGGTACCACGTATATCCGATAGTCCTACCGGGTGCACCTGGTATCCGGAATCCGAGTCGCCACAGTTGGTATCAGAGCGTTGTTGTGTGAAGTACATGGGAATCTCAGATATTTAGTTTCCAGAGTCGTGAAGGTCCAGTACCGTCTCTTGCTGGCTTAGGTGTTGCGATGGTTTATCGCGTTGTTTGCTATGTGTGGTCTTGTGCGTGCTTGGTTGGCACTGTGCGAGATGGCTTTTCTCTCGTCTGGATGTGACGAGGTGCTTCGTTTCCGTATTAGTGTTGGTCTCGATCGTGTTGCACTTGGCAGTGTTTATCGGCTGGCATGAACCTGCAGTGCATTTGGTTGAGCTGTTTCTGTGTTTCGCTCAGGTGGCATATGACTTTTAGTGTTGGTGTGATGACCATGCACGTTCTTACGTTGCTTTGGTTGTCCCAGCTTGAGTTTGCTCAGCTCCTGATGTGTTTTGCTTCTGTTGAAGTGCTCGTTTAGATTCCGTGTTGGAGAAGTTGCTTAGGCGAGCTAGGATTTCCCTTCCTGGTGAGCTTTTGTGGTTGAGCTTCTTGCTTCCTGTCCCTTCTGGTGGAATCTTTTTCGAGGTTTGCCTTGGATTTGCTGTCTTGGTGATGCCTTTGTTCTATGTCTACTTAAGTGTGGACAGTCTTGTTTTGAGCCTAATCTGCTCTTTGCTATATAGTTGCTTGCCTTTGGACTCCATGATGGTGTTAAGAGCTGCCGCATACCGTAGTTGTCGTGCCGTGTCTAGCGGCCGGTGTATCGTGAAGGCTCATTTATCATTTTCAGGACGTTAAGGTAAGCTGAGATTGATGCTTTCCTTATGCTTTGTGCTGAAGCTGGTGCTCTTCTCCTGTTGCACTTAGGCTCCTTGTGATCGGTTGTTCGCGGGGTCGGTACTCGTGGCGTGTGATTTGTGATCTTTGTTGATTGCGATTGCGCCTGGTGTGTGCTGAGGTGCGACTACCGAGGTTGTTCTGTTGCATGTGCACGTTGTTGAGAGCGCAGCAGAATTGTGTGGGTTGGCTACCCACTGGTCGAGAGATCTGTTTCTTCTCGATGTGACTTCATCTTGGCTTCTTGTGCCTTGATGTCGTCTGTTGCCGTGCCATTGTTGGTGGTTTTCTAGTGTTGGCATTGGCATTTTGCGAGTGTTGGAGAATTTATCGGCATTCCTGCTGATTGAGTACCCTATACTCTGCATGTCTTTTCTTGGGTGTTGTGCTCTCGAGGCGTGTTTGTAGGCCTTGAGATGCGTTCTCCGAGATTATTGTTGTTTCTCATTGTTGTGGGTCTCTCCTTGGTGAGCAGTCTGATGCGTGACCCATTCCCGTGTGGTCGTGTGCTCAGCTGTTTCTGTGCCTTGATGTGACCCTGCTTGCAGTTGTGTTCCATGGTTCTATGTTCAGAACGGAATCGGAATCCTGCAGGTGCTGCCGTTGTTGTTTTGGAGATGTTTCTTTATGATTTTGTGTCTCTGTTTTGGACCTGGACGTGTCAGTTAGCCTTGCTGTACTTTTCCCCCCTTGAGTTAGCTTGCGACTCGATCAGATGTAATATCTGAGTGAGGACTGACTTGTTGGTGCCTGTGGTCCAACAGTGCTATTGTCGTTGGTGTCCTGTGTGCCAGGTGTTCCCTGTTGCCTTTGGCACTGGAGCCGATGATGTGGTCGAGCTGTCAGCTGTGAGGACTGTGCCTCCTTATGTAAGATGCCGCTTGCCGTGCTGTCGTTGTGTTTTTCGGTGTTGGTTATCGGTTGTTGTGGCAGTCGTGTCTCCTGTTCTGTGAGGCGTAAACGACGTTGCCTTGCTTCGGAGGTGTCAGACGTGTTCACTTAGGTGCCATGCTCATGTTGTGGACTTGCTGTCTTGAAAGTTGAGCGTGTACCTGTAATTGTGATCTGACAGTGTTCCTCTGAGCTGTGTTTCTCGGGATTTGCGTTGTTTTCGTGGTTGTGTTGTTGGGTTGTTCTTCCCTGCTTCTCCTTTGTTAGTCCTTAATTTCGAGGGAGAAATTTCTTAAAGGAGGGGAGGATGTAATGCCCTGGATCCTTGGTGGATCTTTGCTGGATCCTTGGTAGGTCCTGTTGGATCTTTATTGGGTCTTTTGGATTGGTTTCGTTGAGTTTTGGTTCGCTTTGGTGGCTTCCGAGTTGAGCTTTACGAGCTGTGTGGGTTTTTCTCTCGTACTAGTTACGGAACCCTACGGTGAGTTTGTTTGTCAATTCTCGAACTCGTGGATGCTACAACGATGATGTACTCTTCGAGCCGGTCGTTTAGGCTATTTTTGCGTATTTTTCTGAATTTGTGCATTTTCGGCGCATTTTCAGAATTTTCGAAAATTAGGAAAATTTCCTAATTTCTTTTCTATTTCTTTTCTTTTCCTCTCTCCTTCTTCTCATTCGCCGCCGCCGTCTCTCTCTCTTCCGTTCTCTCTCGTTTCGCCTCCTCCGCTCCGGCTGCAGACGGAGGACCTAGAGGCAAGTGTTGGGGACGTGATGGAGCTTGCTGGGTGCGCGATGGAGCAAGGATCGGATTGATTCCGGCGCGATCCCGAACGGTGGATTCAAAGTCGGTGAAATCGGTTCGCCAGTGGATTTCGGCGTGGTTTAGTCCTTTCGGGGCTCGATTTCTTCGGTGGAGGTAGGGTGACTGATCCTTACTTCGTCCTCTCCGTTTTCCCTGCCATTGCACGACGTTCGGCTAGGAAACGGTCGAGTTTGGGCTTGGTTTGCCTAAATCAAGGTTTTCATGGTTTTTAGGGTCGGTCGGTAAATGGCGACTGTTTGCGGCGTAGTTAGTTTCTAACTGACCGCTGGGATGTCAGGATCCCATCCATGTTGATTTCGTGTCGTTTGGTGTTCATTCGAGGCCGGTAGAAGCCTGAGAACCTCGGTGACCCACTTTGGGTGGATTTGATGAAATTGCCTGGATCTTGAGTTTGTGAGCTTGCATGTGGGGTTTTTAGTCCCCTGATGTTGTTATTTGGCATTTAGGTTTGTTCCCCCTACGTTTCGGCGTGAATGGGGCGTAGAACGGGCCGGTTTGGCCGTTCTTCTGTTTTCCCGCCGTGACCAATGTAACGGTCATTCCAGTGGCCGTCACTTGTATATAACGGCCCTACGACTGACCGCTACTTCGTCTGAGGTTTTTGAGCTTTCTGGCTTCTGGGTGAGTGACGGCCCTAGGGGGGCACGTCGCTTTCCCTGTAACGTGCCTCGGTCTGCGCGTTACTTCGCTTGTTGTTGCCTTGTTTTGGGGTTGAGTCGGTTGGTCTAACGCGCTTGACCCAGCGCGTTAGATGGATGTAACATGCCCTGCCTTGGCCGTTATTGTCCGTTTGACCGACGTTGGCCGTTGAGGCGGTTCCCCCGACGGATGGGTTCACATCTGTTATTTTGAGTGTAACGCGCCTGTCCCCATGCGTCGTTTGTGTGTAACACGTCCTTCCTGGACTGTTACATGCTGTTTGGCTGAGGGTTATGGGTGTTGTGCTGTTCGATGGTGTAACGGTCGTGCCCCTGTGCATCGTTGTTGTATAACGCGCTTGCCCCTTGCCGTTATTTGTTGTTTTGTGCTGGGTTGAGGGTGGCTGTGCCGTTGTGAGTAACGCGTATGCCCCTGTGCGTCGTTGGGTTATGGCGCGTCTCCCCTGCCGCGTTCCTTGCTTGTAACGTGCTTGGCCTTGTGCGTTACTTGGCCTTGATTCGTGTGTTTGTGTTTTAGGTTGGTTAGGGAGGTGTGTGACGGCTGTTCTCCCGACCGTCACTTGGTGTGTAACGGCCCTGGTCTAGACCGTTATATGCCTGTAGCGGTCTAGGGGTGGTGCGTTACATCCCTTGTGCTCCGATTTCCGTGACTTCGGTTTCGGCTTGTCTTGACTTGTCCTTGTAGCATGCCCGTTGTCCCGTGGATGTCTTCCGACGTCCTATGAGGGTAAAGACTACGTTGTAAGGTGGCCAGGAGTCTTCTTGCTTGTGGTAGGATTGTCTGTCCTACTTTCGTGTGTGTTTTTGTCGGGTTCCCGTCGACTCGGTTTGACCTAGTGGTTGACAGGTGACCTTGTGTGTGGGTGTCTTGGCGGTTCTGTCCAGTTCGAGACACTGGTTCTGGATGCCTCGAGGTGTCGCTTTACCTCGGTTTATGTGTCCAGTTGTGTCTGAGGGTTTTTGGTGTTCCCTCAGGTCTTCGTGTGTTGTTTTCTACGGAGCGTGGTTTTTCTGGCTTAGGATTAGACCGATTGATAGCTTGTTCCGCTGTCTGTGACGATCTTGCCTTTGAGTCGTTCGACTCGGGATCGTTACGTGGTAGGTCTAGTTGCCTGGTCCTGAGTCTGTTGGCAGCGGTGGTACTGCCAGTGGTGCTTGGTGGTACGTGCGATAGGGCTTTCCTTAGACTGTCTGTACTCTAGCACTTGTATTTTGGAGTCTGTGCCTTGTGAACCTCCACTAGTCGTAGCCTGTGACGTAGGCTTTTCTTAGTACGTCACCCATTAGGAGTGGTGGATGGGCAGTTTCCCGTTACACGGTTTTTAAGCTAGTTCCGTGGGCCCCGGCCAACGGTAGCGTCCTACCGAGGGGAATACTAGCTAGAGGCTTGGCCTAGGTACGGGTCAGTGTGTGCACACGTGGTCAGGGACTGAGGACTTGCGTCGACAGGCGTGACCCTGACTAGTTACTTGCAGTTGTGGTGCTGCGGTCTTGTGTCCGTGAGGTGCTATTTTTCCTTGGAACATCGTTGTTCCTTGGACCTGGTTCTTGGTGTGTATAGTTTCCCCCGTGCTGCACACGGTCGGGTAGACATGACACTTGTGGCGCAGTGTAAGACGTCAGTGGACGCATCTGGCTGTTCTTCTAGTGTGAGGGTACTCCTATCACTTGACCAGCGACTCTTGCGTTTCTCGAAGCCGGTGTTCTCCTTTTCGTGTCGGCTAGTCTTGGCCTTGTCCAAGATTGCTACCCTAGCTGTGTGGTCTGTTCTTGGCTGTGTTCAAGATGAGCCCGGGGTTACGTGCACGATGTTCCAATCGTGTAGGCCGTCGTGATTATTTTAGCCATCTTTGCAGGTCTCCGTCTTAGACTTGGTGTCGGGTTGGCAGATCCGTAACTTCTGACTTTGTTGGATCAGAGTCACCCTTCTGCTGTTGTTTGGAGTAGTTTGGGGTGCCGAAGTTAGTTCGGCCGCCACTTGTCTGGCGCAGGTTCTTCCCCTTTCTTGCTTGTTCCCTACTCCTACCTCCCGTCGGTTTACTACTGCATGTAGCGTAGTTTTACAGCTTTTTAGTGTAGCCTTTCCTGCTTTGCTGCACTTGCTGTTTCTGTTGTTGCTTCCCTTGCACTGTGTGTTTCCAGTGGGGATCCGCGTGACCCCTACTGAGTTTCTGTTTAGAGACTCACCCCTGCTTTTCAGGTGGGTTTCGCCGTCTACTTCTGCTGTTCCTGGTGGAGCGCGTTGTAGTAGCTGCCAGCTGTACCTGCGTCACGCTTCCCCCAACTTCTGTGTACGTTCTTTTCTGTCAGACTGTACTTGTTGTCTTTCCTTTGGACTAGACTCTGGTGTCTAATTGTAAAATTTGAATTATTAATGAAAATGTAATTTTATTTCTGCTACTTTAGCAAACCGTTCTAATGAATTTAATTGCTAACTGTTATATCTGTCAGTTCAATATACTACACGACAGTCCTTTTTCCCTTCGGCACATTCCCGCGCTTGGGAGGCCTCGCGGGTCCCATACGGTACCACGTATATCCGGTAGTCCTACCGGGTGCACCTGGTATCCGGAATCCGGGTCGCCACAGGCCCGATTTGACATATTTTAAAAATATTTTCTGGTGAAGAATTTATGATGAATAGAGCGACCCAAAACCTCACTGGGTCATAAACTCCCTCACGGTCACGGGGGTTACCCTTCTTATACCCTATCGAAGGGAGTGAGAATAAATGAATGGGGGTGAAAATAGGCCCGATTTGATACATTTTAAAAATATTTTCTACTGAAGAATTTATGATGAATAGAGCAACTCAAATCCTCACTGGGTCATAAACTCTCTCACTGTCACGCTAGTTACCCTTATTATACCCTATCGAAGGGAGTGAGAATAAATGAATGGGGTGAAAATAACAAAGGATAGGCGGGGTTGAAAATACTATACACAGAAGAAGTTATGATGAAATGGGTGGCCGTAAATATGAATGGGACTTCAATTTTGACAGGGTAGTATAAATGACTTTAATCATACGAGAGAGAAGGCGTAATCATAATTATTACCATAAAACTGATGGAAATGAGCAAGAATAGAGGAGAGGATGGAAATAGGCCCGATTTGACTCCTTTTAGAAATATTTTCTACTGAAGAATTTATGATGAATAGAGTGACTCAAAACCTCACTGGGTCAGAAACTATCTCACGGTCACTCGGGTTACCCTTATTATGCTCTACGAAGGGAGTGAGAATAACTGAGTGGGGGTGAAAATAACAAAGGATCGGAGAGGTTAAAAATACTATACACAGAAGAAGTTATGATGGAATGGGTGGCCCTAAATATGAATGTGACTTCAATTTTGGCACGGTAGCACAAATGACTCTAATCATACGTGAGAGAAGGCGTAAGAATAATTATTATCATAAAACTGATGGAAATGAGAAAGAATAGAGGAGAGGATGGAAATAGGCCCGATTTAACACATTTTAAAAATATTTTTTACTGAAGAATTTATGATGAATACAGTGACTCATATCCTCATTGGGTCATAAACTCCCTCACAGTCATGCGGGTTACCCTTATTATACCCTATCGAAGGGAGTGAGAATAAATGAAGGGATGTGAAAATAACAAAGGATCGGCGGGGTTGAAAATACTATACACAGAAAAAGTTATGATGAAATGGGTGGCCGTAAATATGAATGTGACTTCAATTTTGACACAGTAGCACAAATGACTTTAATCATACGTGAGAGAAGGCGTAAGAATAATTATTATCATAAAACTCATGGAAATAAACAAGAATAGAGGAGAGGATGGAAATAGGCCTAATTTGACACCTTTTAGAAATGTTTTCAACTAGAGAATTTATGATGAATAGAGTGACTCGAAACCTCACTGGGTCAAAAATTATCTCACGGTCACGCGGATTACCCTTATTATACTCTATCGAAGGGAGTGAGAATAAATGAATGGGGATGAAAATAACAAAGGATCGACGGGGTTGAAAATACTATACACAGAAGAAGTTATGATGGCATGGGTGACCCTAAATATGAATGGGACTTCAATTTTGACAAGGTAGCACAAATGACTTTAATCATACGTGAGATAAGGCGTAAGAATAATTATTATCATAAAACTAATGGAAAGGAGCAATAATAGAGGAGAGGATGGAAATAGGTCCGATTTGACACCTTTTCGAAATATTTTCTACTGAAGAATTTATGATGAATAGAGCGACTCAAAATCTCACTGGGACATAAACTCTCTCACAGTCACGCGGGTTACCCTAATTATACCATATCGAAGGGAGTGGGAATAAATGAATGGGGGTGAAAATAGGTCTGTTTGACACATTTTAAAAATATTTTCTACTAAAGAATTTATGATGAATAGAGCGACTCAGAATCTCACTGGGTCATAAACTCTCTCACGGTCACGCGGGTTACCCTTATTATACCCTATCGAAAGGAGTGAGAATAAATGAAGGGGGGAGAAAATAACAAAGGATCGGTGGGATTGAAAACACTATACACAGAAAAAGTTATGATAGAAGGGGTGGCCCTAAATATGAATGGGACTTTAATTTTGGCACGGTAGCATAAATGACTTTAATCATGCGTGAGAGAAGGCGTAAGAATATTTATTATCATAAAACTGATGGAAATGAGCAAGAATAGAGGAGAGGATGGAAATAGGCCCGATTTGACACATTTTAAAAATATTTTCTACTAAAAAATTTATGATGAATAGAGTGACTCAAAACCTCACTGGGTCATAAACTATCTCATGGTCACACGGGTTACCCTTATTATACTCTATCGAAGGGAGTGAGAATAAATAAATGGGGGTGAAAATAACAAAGGATCGACAGGGTTAAAAATAATATACACAGAAGAAGTTATGATGGAATGGGTGGCACTAAATATGAATGTGACTTCAATTTTGACACGGTAGCGTAAATGACTTTAATCATACGTGAGAGAAGGCGTAAGAATAATTATTATCATAAAATTGATGGAGATGAGCAAGAATAGAGAAGATGATGAAAATAGGCCCGATTTGACATATTGTAAAAATATTTTCTACTGAAGAATTTATGATGAATAGAGCGACCCAAAACCTCACTGGGTCATAAACTCCCTCACGGTCATGCGGGTTACCCTTATTATACCCTATCGAAGAGAGTGACAATAAATGAAGGGGGGTGAAAATAATAAAGGATCGGCGGAGTTGAAAATACTATACACAGAAGAAGTTACGATGAAATCGGTGGCTATAAACATGAATGGCACCTCAATTTTGGCACGGTAGCACAAATGACTTTAATCATACGTGAGAGAAGGCGTAAGAATAATTATTATCATAAAACTCATGGAAATGAGCAAGAATAAAGGAGAGGATGGAAATATTCCCGATTTGACACCTTTTAGAAATATTTTCTACTGAAGAAATTTATGATGAATCGAGTGACACCAAATCTCACAAGGTCATAAACTATCTCACGGTCACGCGGGTTACCCTTATTATACTCTATCGAAGGGAGTGAGAATAAATGAATGGGGTGAAAATAACAAATGAACGGCAGGGTTGAAGATACGATACACAGAAGAAGTTATGATGGAATGGGTGGCCCTAAATATGAATGTGACTTCAATTTTGGCACGGTAGCACAAATGACTGTAATCATACGTGAGAGAAGGCGTAAGAATAATTATTATCATAAAAATGATGGAAATGAGCAAGAATAGAGGAGAGGATGAAAATAGGCCCGATTTGAGACATTTTAAAAGTATTTTCTACTGAAGAATTTATGATGAATAGCATGACTCAAAATCTCACTAGGTAATAAACTCTCCCATGGTAACGTGGGTTACCCTTATTATACCCGATCGAAGGGAGTGAGAATAAAAGAAGGGGGTGAAAATAACAAAGGATCGGCGGGGTTGAAAATACTATACAGAGAAGAAGTTATGATGGATTGGGTGGCCCTAAATATGAATGCGACTTAAATTTTGGCACGGTAGCATAAATGACTTTAATCATACGTAGGAGAAGACGTAAGAATAATTATTATCATAAAACTGATGGAAAGGAGCAAGAATAGAGGAGAGGATGGAAATATGCCCGATTTGACATATTTTAAAAATATTTTTTACTGAAGAATTTATGATGAATAGAGCGACCCAAAACATCACTGGGTCATAAACTCCCTCACGGTCACGTGGGTTACCTTTCTTATACCCTATCGAAGGGAGTGAGAATAAATGAATGGGGGTGAAAATAGGCCCGATTTGATACATTTTAAAAATATTTTCTACTGAAGAACTTATGATGAATAGAGCGACTCAAATCCTCACTGGGTCATAAACTCTCTCACTGTTACGCTAGTTACCCTTATTATACCCTATCGAAGGGAGTGAGAATAAATGAATGGGGTGAAAATAACAAAGGATAGGCGGGGTTGAAAATACTATACACAGAAGAAGTTATGATGAAATGGGTGGCCGTAAACATGAATGGGACTTCAATTTTGGCAGGGTAGTACAAATGACTTTAATCATACGAGAGAGAAGGCGTAAGCATAATTATTACTATAAAACTGATGGAAATGAGCAAGAATAGAGGAGAGGATGGAAATAGGCCCGATTTGACTCCTTTTAGAAATATTTTCTACTGAAGAATTTATGATGAATAGAGCGACTCAAAACCTCACTGGGTCAGAAACTATCTCACGGTCACTCGGGTTACCCTTATTATACTCTATCGAAGGCAGTGAGAATAACTGAATGGGGGTGAAAATGACAAAGGATCGGCGGGGTTAAAAATACTATACACAGAAGAAGTTATGATGGAATGGGTGGCCCTAAATATGAATGTGACTTCAATTTTGGCACGGTAGCACAAATGACTCAAATCATACGTGAGAGAAGGCGTAAGAATAATTATTATCATAAAACTGATGGAAATGAGCAAGAATTGAGGAGAGGATGGAAATAGGCCCGATTTAACACATTTTAAAAATATTTTTTACTGAAGAATTTTTGATGAATAGAGTGACTCATATCCTCATTGGGTCATAAACTCCCTCACAGTGATGCGGGTTACCCTTATTATACCCTATCGAAGGGAGTGAGAATAAATGAAGGGAGGTGAAAATAACAAAGGATCGGCGGGGTTGAAAATACTATACACAGAAAAAGTTATGATGAAATGGGTGGCCGTAAACATGAATGGGACTTCAATTTTGACACGGTAGCACAAATGACTTTAATCATACATGAGAGAAGGCGTAAGAATAATTATTATCATAAAACTCATGGAAATAAGTAAGAATAGAGGAGAGGATGGAAATAGGCCCAATTTGACACCTTTTAGAAATGTTTTCAACTAGAGAATTTATGATGAATAGAGTGACTCAAAACCTCACTGGGTCATAAACTATCTCACGGTCACGCGGGTTACCCTTATTATACTCTATCAAAGGGAGTGAGAATAAATGAATGGGGGTGAAAATAACAAAGGATCGACGGGGTTGAAAATACTATACACAGAAGAAGTTATGATGGAATGGGTGACCCTAAATATGAATGGGACTTCAATTTTGACAAGGTAGTACAAATGACTTTAATCATACGTGAGATAAGGCGTAAGAATAATTATTATCATAAAACTAATGGAAAGGAGCAATAATAGAGGAGAGGATGGAAATAGGCCCGATTTGACATATTGTAAAAATATTTTCTACTGAAGAATTTATGATGAATAGAGTGATCCAAAACCTCACTAGGTCATAAATTCCCTCACGGTCACGCGGGTTACCCTTATTATACCCTATCGAAGGGAGTGAGAATAAATGAAGGGGGGTGAAAATAATAAAGGATCGGCGGAGTTGAAAATACTATACACAGAAGAAGTTACGATGAAATCGGTGGCTGTAAACATGAATGGCACCTCAATTTTGGCACGGTAGCATAAATGACTTTAATCATACGTGAGAGAAGGCGTAAGAATAATTATTATCATAAAACTCATGGAAAAGGGCAAGAATAGAGGAGAGGATGGAAATAGGCCCGATTTGACACCTTTTAGAAATATTTTCTACTGAAGAAATTTATGATGAATAGAGTGACACAAAATCTCACTAGGTCATAAACTATCTCACGGTCACGCGAGTTACCCTTATTATACTCTATCGAAGGGAGTGAGAATAAATGAATGGGGTGAAAATAACAAATGATCGGCGGGGTTGAAAATACGGTACACAGAAAAAGTTATGATGGAATGGGTGGCCCTAAATATGAATGTGACTTCAATTTTGGCACGGTAGCACAAATGACTTTAATCATACGTGAGAGAAGGCGTAAGAATAATTATTATCATAAAAATGATAGAAATGAGCAAGAATAGAGGAGATGATGAAAATAGGCCCGATTTGACATATTTTAAAAGTATTTTCTACTGAAGAATTTATGATGAATAGCACGACTCAAAATCTAACTAGGTCATAAACTCTCTCATGGTAACGCGAGTTACCCTTATTATACCCTATCGAAGGGAGTGAGAATAAAAGAAGGGGGTGAAAATAACAAAGGATCGACGGGGTTGAAAATACTATACACAGAAGAAGTTATGATGGATTTAGTGGCCCTAAATATGAATGCGAGTTCAATTTTGGCACGGTAGCATAAATGAATTTAATCATACGTAAGAGAAGACGTAAGAATAATTATTATCATAAAACTGATGGAAAGGAGCAAGAATAGAGGAGAGGATGGATATAGGCCCTGTAATGCCCTGGATCCTTGGTGGATCTTTTCTGGATCCTTGGTAGGTCCTGTTGGATCTTTATTGGGTCTTTTGGATTGGTTTCGTTGAGTTTCGGTTCGCTTTGGTGGCTTCCGAGTTGAGCTTTACGAGCCGTGTGGGTTTTTCTCTCGTACTAGTTACGGAATCCTACGGTGAGTTTGTTTGTCAATTCTCGAACTCGTGGATGCTACAGCGACGATGTACTCTTCGAGCCAGTCGTTTCGGCTATTTTTGCATATTTTTCTGAATTTGTGCATTTTCGGCACATTTTCGGAATTTTTAGAAATTAGAAAAATTTCCTAATTTCTTTTCTATTTCTTTTCTTTTCCTTTCTCCTTCTTCTCATTCGGCGCCGCCGTCTCTCTCTCTTCTGTTCTCTCTCGTTTCGCCTCCTCGGCTCCGGCTGTAGACGGAGGACCTAGAGGCACGTGTTGGGGACGTGATGGAGCTGGTTGGGTGCCCGATGGAGCAAGGATCGGATCGATTCCGACGTGATCCCGAACGGTGGATTCAAAGCCGGTGAAATCGGTTCGCGAGTGGATTTCGGCGTGGTTTAGTCCTTTCGGGGCTTGGTTTCTTCGGTAGAGGTAGGGTGACTGATCCTTACTTCGTCCTCTCCATTTTCTCTGCCATTGCACGACGTTCGGCTAGGAAACGGTCGAGTTTGGGCTTGGTTTGCCTAAATCGTGATTTTCGTGGTTTTTAGGGTCGGCCGGTAAACGGCAACTGTTTGCGGCGTAGTTAGTTTCTAACTGGCCGCTGGGATGTCAGGATCCCATCCACGTTGATTTCGTGTCGTTTGGTGTTCATTCGAGGCCGGTAGAAGCCCGGGAACCTCGGTGACCCACTTTGGGTGGATTTGATGAAATCGCCCGGATCTTGAGTTTGTGAGCTTGCATGTGGGGTTTTTAGTCCCCTGATGTTGTTATTTGGCGTTTAGGTTTGTTCCCCCTACGTTTCGGTGTGAATGGGGCGTGGATCGGGCCGGTTTGGCTGTTCCTCTATTTTCCCGCCGTGACCGATGTAACGGTCATTCCAGTGGCCGTCACTTGTATATAACGGCCCTACGACTGACCGCTACTTCGTCTGAGATTTTTGAGCTTTCTGGCTTCTGGGTGAGTGACGGCCCTAGGGGGGCGCGTCGCTTCCCTGTAACGCGCCTAGGTCTGCGCGTTAACTCCTAAAGGGAGAGAAATTGTCTGAATTTTTATACATGTTATAATTTCTCAAACTATTTTCTTTTTGATGAAGTCAAAGGGGGAGAATAGTTTGAGTCATCAGCATCAGATTGACTCACCATCAGATTGACTCACTGTGTAGAGTTGCCTTCATCAAAAAGGGGGAGATTGTTGTGCCTCTGTGATTTTGATGATTGGTTTTGATGTGAGTCATAAACTGTGAGTCACCATGCATTGATGTTCTATTTTGATGATTGATTTGGTTTTGATGATTGGTTGTTGATGTGAGTTAATCAAATGTTCAGTCATCTTGCTGCTCAGTTTAGTTTAATATATTTTGATGTTCAGTCATGTTAACTGATGCATAAAGCATTCATTGCTACACTCTGTCTGCACAGTTGTCACTGCAGTGCGTCAACTCAGTGTGCCGATGCGTCGACCCCTTGGTCATCTTTGTATCTGTCCATACAGTAGTGCGTCAACTCCTTGAGCTGATGCGTCGACGCTTCAGTTCAGTTTCTTCATTTGATGAAGTCTATACATCATCAGTTGATCATCAAGAATATACGTTGCAGCATCAACTCATTGGGCTGCAGCGTCAACTCAGCAAGTATGCACATCAGTCTTCACATGCTAAGTCTGTACAGCCTACGTCTCATGCAGCGTCAACGCTGTGAGCATTCTCAAGACATTAGCGTCAACGCTATAAGTGTATACATCGCTTTCACGTCACCAAGTCCATACATTTGTCCTCCTTCAAAGTCTGTACAGTCGCTGGTCTAGCTTCATGAAGTCTGTACATCAGACTGTTACAGGAAGTCTGTACATTGTCCGTCTTCCTTAGCGTCTTGATAGTTGATGTCTACACATTGGCCTTCATGCTCCTAAGTCTATGCATTACTGTTCGTGCATAAGTCTTCATAAGTCTGTACATTGGACTGTCTCTCTCAGCGTCTCATGGCATGAGGTCTGTACACTCGAATTGCCCTTGATCTGGTCAAGTGTATACACTCTCTCACTGTAGCTTTCAGCTATTCAAGTCTATACACTGGACTATTAGGTCATGTCTATACACTGGGTCTCAATGTACACACTTATTCATTGTGCTGCTTCACGCATAAAGTCTATACATTGGGCCTAACATTCCAACTCTACACTGAACCTTCGTTCATCAAAGCCTCAAGTCTGTACAGTGTGAAGTCTACACTTTGGCTTCACGTTTTCAATGTCTGTACAGTGGCTTCGCATAGGCAAGTTTGTACATGGGCTCCTTCTAACTAAGTCTATACACTCCCTCACACTGTACACACTTAGTCTATACAGCATGATCGTCTTTACAAGTCTACACAAAGTTCTTCACTTAAACTGATGACTTATCCGATACTCTGTCTGACAGGTGTTCTGATCGTGAAGCTTATGGAGGGCACGTGATTCGAGGCTGGAAGGGCAGACATGATTGTGACACGTGTGCTGAAGCTGGCTGAGAGGCTGACACGTGGACACAACAAATCAAGAAAGAAGCTCCTGGATTATTCTGGTGCGTCAACCCATTGAGCAAGTAGCGTCGACGCAGCAGTTACAAAAAGAGAACCAATGGGTTACTGGGTTACTCAGATGCGTCAACACCACCCACTGGCAGTGTGGACGCAGCAGTTCAAGTAACTCCTTGCAACCTCTGGAGTACCTTGGCAGCGTCGACGCTGCAGCTTGTTGGGTCGACACAGCAGGTTGATGGAACGACACCTTTTAGCTGCTAGTACACACCGATGCGTCAACGCAGCAGTGGAGCGGCGTCGACGCAGCACGCCCATCTGCTAAAGACTTGATCACTGGATCATCGATGCGTCAACGCCATGGGCTGATAGAGTCAACGCAGCAGTCTTGAGTTTTACTGAACGAATGTCCTTGAATTGTAGGGCACGTGATTTGAGGTGCCTGGCTCGTGAACCAGGAAGCTGCCACGTGGTCCGAATTTCTAGGGCTGGAAACGTGGAAGCCACACGCGCCAGTGTGTTGCTGCTGCTACTATATATACTAGTCTTCTTCCACTAAAGAAGACTGATCGAAGCAGAAGCCTGAAGAGCAGAAAGCCCTTCGATCCAGAAAAAGAGAAAAAGAAGGAAAAGAGAGGAAGAAGAGATAGAAGAGAGAAGCCGTGAAGAGAGAGCAGTGAGTGAGAGATTAGGAGAGTAGAAGAGAAAGAAAGAGAGATAGAGAGTGAGAGATTAAGAGAGCAGAAGAGAAAGAAAGAGAGATAGAGAGTGAGAGATTAAGAGAGCAGAAGAGAAAGAAAGAGAGAAAGAGAGTGAGCGAGAGAGCTCGTGGAGAAGAAGGAAGAAGCTGCTTAAAGATCTGTCTTCACTGGACCGTGGATCAGATCCAGGCCAGTCAGCTCCATTGAGAGCCACATTGTGCATTTCATCTTTTACAGCTTTCTGATTGCTGTGTTATTTTTCTTTATTGTTTTTCCTTTATTTTCTGATCATCTTTGTTCTTCCGATTGCCCTGTTGGGGATCAGGTTCCTCCTGTTGGTTCAGGAGAAGGGAGATCTAATCTCCAGGTTGCAAGTGACAGGTTGTCACTTGTGGGTTACCCTCCGATTGGGAGGAAGAGGGGAGGCTGTTCCCCTGGTCAAGCTGTGTGGCAGCAACTGGTTGCAGACTAAGTCTGCGTTCTAGCTTGAGCTAGTGGAAGCCTCACTCCGGTTGGGAGTGAGGGGTAGATGTAGGTCTGTGGACCGAACCACCTAAAATCTCTTGTGCAGTGGCTTGATTGATTGATTGCTTCCGCTAGATGCTTGGATAGGCACGCCCATGAGTTTGTATTTGAGTTGAAATGAATTAGTTCTATCCTGTGTCTTTATCTAGCATCCTAGTTTTAATTTGGCCATATTCTGTAGAAGGATACATTCACCCCCCTCTGTATCCGGGCCAAGCACACTAACAGCATGCGGGTGTTTTAGTTGTTATATTGTTGTTTAGGACGTGTGGTTTGATAGGAACAGGTTTGTTTCGTCGTTACCCGGCGATTTTGGTCATCCGGGAGGGAACCGGTTATCAAACATAACCCGTCCGTAACCCAGATGGTGTGACGGTCCTTCCAGGAACCATCACACTAGTAACGGTCCATAGAGGACGCGTTACATCACAGTAACGGTGGGGCTCCCGACCGTTACTCATCCGTTGAATTGTGTTGACCGGGTCAGGCGGTTAACCTGACGGCCAGTCGGCCGGCCGTCAGGATGCCCTGACGCGCTTGGGCGAGCGCATCACATCGCCTGCAAGCAGTTTTGGAATACTGTGCGTTGGTTTTGGCCTCGGGTGGATGTAACGTCCAGGGCCCAACGCGTTATAGTTGATGTAACGCGCTGCGCCCCGACCGTTAGGTCCTATGACGGTGTGGCCATGAGCCGTCACACCCCATTCTCGCGGTTTGAGGCTGGAGCTTTGGTGGTTGTAACGGCCGGGGATGGACGCGTTACAATCGATGTAACGCGCCAGTCCATGACCGTCACACACCTGTGACGCGGTGGCAGCAGACCGCCACTTGCCTGTCAGATTCAAAAAGGCGCCGGCTTATTCTTTATGCATTCCGTAATATTTATGTGCCACGTTTAAGTTATTTTATTATGTAATGGCATATTTGTGAATCCCAATAGAGTAGCTTTTCTTTCCTTGTAATGGAGCCACTGTTGTTGCCCTAAGGTCTGTTGAGTGCCGACCCGCTTGGGGATAGCGGAGGGGTGTTTCCCATTACACGGTTTTTAAGCTAGTGCCGTGGGCTCCTCGCCAACGGTAGCATCCTACCGAGGGAGAAAACTAGCTAGAGGGCCTGGCTCAGGCGTAAGTCAGTGTGTGCACACGTGGTTGGAGGCTGTGGACTGACACCGACGGGTGTTACTCTGACTGGTCACTTGGTTTGGTACTGTTTACGCGCTCAGCTTGTCGTGTTACCGACTGCGAGTGCTTGAGACGCAGTGTAAGCCGTCAGTGGACGCATCTGGTTTCTGTTCCCGGTGGTTATCCTACTCCCTGCTGCTTGGATTAGTTGAGGCATATTCTACTGGTAGATTTAGTTTCTGTTGATTAGATTTATCGATTATTCGCATGTATTAGCTGTTATACCTGTTTAGTTAGAGTTTACAGCTTTACTGCGAGTAGCTTATTCATGCCAATGCCTATTATTTTATTTAAATGCATGCTCTAATTGCCTTTATTTTTACATGTATGCTTGTTTAGTGCGAGGTAGGGATCCGCGTGACCCCTACTGAGTCTGGCTGTGACTCACCCTTCTTCTTTCAGGTGAGCCGCGCCCGTCGTCTCCCGGTGTTTCCCGTGTGTCCGGAGACCGTGCCTAGCTGCCAGCGGTAGACGAGTTGCCTTGTTGGGCTCTCTTGTGTACTTTTGCTGGGGTATGCCCCGTGTAGTTGTACTTTTGGACTGCACTCTTGTGCCTCTGGACTAGTATATATATTTAGCACTTGTCTATTTTATTTTGCTTCCGCACTTCTGCTAAATTAATTATAATATGCACGCTTGTGATTGCAATTCGTTATGCATCCCCTCGACAAACTTCACTAACTCTTCAGGGGCCTCATCAGCCTCTTGGGTGGGTTCCCCAGTTCTTGGTATCGATGTATCGATGTTATCGGTATATCGGTATCCGGCGCTCTGGGTCATCACAAGCTGCGTCCACTGACGTCTTATGCTGCGCCACAAGTGTCTCACCTACAACACCGCGGAAGCCACGCCAGAGTCACAGACACGAGCTGAACCAAACAGGAATAACAGCAACAACAGAACAAGTAACTAGTCAGGGTCACGCCCGTTGGCGTAGGTCCTCAGTCCCTGACAACGTGTGCACACACTGGATCTAGCCTAAGCCAGGTTCTCTAGCTAGTTTTCCCCCTCGGTAGGACGCTACCGTTGGCTGGGAGCCCACGAAACTAGTTTACAAACCGTATCTCGGGAACACCCCTCCGCTATCCGCTAGCGGATCGGCACTCAAAGACCTCAGGGTAACAACAAAAAGGAGGCTCACAAGACACAGAGACTCTAAAACATAAGTGCCGAAGTACAAGCAGGCAAGAACGCCCCACGACATGTACTTCAAGGCACCAATGGCAGCACAACCACTACCAACAGACTTCGGACAAGGCAACTAGACCTACCGCCCAACGATCCTGAGTCGAATGACTCAAAGGCAAGATCGTCACAGACAGCGGAACAAGCCGCCAATCGGTCTAATTCTAAGCCACGAGAAACGACACTCTGCAGGAAACGACACACGGAGACCCGAGGGAACACTGAAGACCCTCAGACACGCCTGGACACGTAAACCAAGGTAAGACGATACCTCGAGGCATCCAGAACCAGTGTCTCGGATTGGACATAACCACCAAGACACCCACACACAAGGTCACCCCGGGTCGACCGGAACCAAACAACGACGCACACAAGAGTAGGATAGAGAATCCTACCCCAAGCAAGAAGACTCCTGGCCACCTTACAACGTAGTCTTAGCCCTCAAAGGACGTCAGGAGACATCCACGGGATAGCGAGCAGACCACAAGGACAATCCAAGACAAGCAGAAACCAAAACGACGGCAATCGGGGCAGAAGGATTGTAACGCACCACCCCTAGACCGTTACACGAACGTGACAGTCTAGCTCAGGCCGTTACACTCCAACCGTGACGGTCCAACGCAGACGCGTCACACACACGTGACAGTCACAGGGGAGCCGTCACACACACCACCCTAACCGACACCTAGAACATAGAAGGCACGTAACGGCCTACACCAGGCGTGTTACACAATTTTGACGCACCCGACCATGGCCGTCAGGGCCAACAGACCGCAAACACACAACGAAACTCGAGGCACGTAATGCACGAGACCAAGCGCGTTACACCGGCCTAACGCAGCAACACGGGCGCGTCAAGGCCAACAGACCTCAAGCCAAAACAACACTCGAACCATGTAACGCACGAGACCAAGGGCGTTACACTGGCCTAACGCTCCAAGACAGACGCGTCAGGGTCAACAGGCTCAAGTCAAGAAAACACTGGCCGACAGGCACGTAACAGTCCATCTCGGACGCATTACAGACACCTAACGCACAAGGGTAGGGCCGTTAGAACCAACGACACAACACCCACTCAGCCAGAACAGCATGTAACGGCCTGGGGCAGGCGCATTATGACGCTGTGACGTACGGGGACACCACCGTTACACAAACCGACTCACGGTCAAACACAAAGTCAAACAGAACGTAACGGCCTACACCGGACGCGTTACACCCACCTGACGCACAGGGGCAGGCGTGTCAGGGGAACCGACTTAACCAAAGCACTAAACGACAAGATAGGCGTAACGCGTCTCACGGGACGAGTCAGAGGGCTGTGACGCGCCACTCCTGGGCCGTCACACCCTCAAAACCACCAAGAACTAAAAATCGCCCAGACGCTATGACGGTCTGTCGTGGGGCCGTCAGGGACTGTGACGATCCCTAGAACGACCGCCACACCAGTCACGGCGGGAAAACAGAGGGTTGGCCAAATCGGCCCATTCCACGCCCCATTCACGCCGAAGCGCAGGGGAAACAACCCTCGACGATGAAAAACCACTCTAGAAGGCTAAAAAGCCCACATGCACGGGTTAAAACGCTAGATCGGGGTGATTTTAACAAATCGACCCTAAAAGAGTCACCGAGTTTCCCGGGCTCCTACCGGCCTCGAATGACCACCGATCAACACAAAACTAGCAAGAATGGGATCCATACATCTCAATGGTCAGTTCAACACTAACCGAGCTACAAATGGTTGCCGTTCTCCGACGAACCCGACAAAACCCAAAAATCACGATTTAGGCTAAACAAGCCCAAACTCGGCCGTTTCTGCGCCAAACGATGTGCAAGGGCAGGGAAAACAGAGAGGAGGAAGTGAGGAACAATCACCCTACCTCCACCGAAGAAATAGTGCCCCGAAGGGACTAAACCACGCCGAACAACACGTCGCGAGCTCAAACGTCAGCTTTGAATCCACCGTTCGGGGTTGCGCCAAAACCACACCATCTTCGGTCCGTCGCACACCCAGTCAACTCTACAGCATCCCCAACACGTGCCTCTAGGTACCCCATCTGCAGCCGAAGCCGAGGAGGCTCGAGAGGAGAGAAACGAAGAGAGAGAGACGGCGGCGGCGAATGTGAAGGAGGAGAGAGGAAAAGGAAAGAAAAAGGAAATGAAATTAGGAATTTTCCTAATTTCCAAAAAATCCGATTTCTAGCCCTATCTCTGAAAAATATGTAAAAATAGTCAAAACGACAGGCTCGGAGAGTACATCGTCGCTGCATCATTCACGAGTCGAGGAACTGAGAAACAAACTCACCGTAGGGTTCCATAACTAGTACGAGAGAAAAACCCACACGGCTCGTAAAACTCAAATCGAAAGCCACAAAAGCGAACCGAAACTCAACGAAACCAAACTGAAAGATCCAACAAAGATCCCACAAGACCTACCAAGGATCCAGGGCATTACATCCTCCCCTCCTTAAGAAATTTCACCCTCAGAATTAAGGACTAGCAAAGGAGAAGCAGGGAAGAACAACCCAACAGCACAACCACGAAAACAACACAAATCTCGAGGAACACAGCTCAGAGGAACACCATCAGACTATAATCACGAGCACACGCTCTCGATCAAGCATAACACAAGTGAACACAAGTCTGACATCTCCGAAACAAGGGCAACGTCGCTTACGTCTCAATAAAAATAGAGACACGACTGCCACAACAACAAATAACCAACCGAGAAACACAACGGCAGCACGGCAAGCGGCAGCTTACACGAGGAGACACAATCCTGTCAGCTGACAGCTCGACCACATCATCGGCTCTGGTGCCAAAGGCAACAGGGAACACCTGGCACACAGGACACCAACGATAACACTGGACCACAAACACAATCAAGTCAGTCCTCACTTAGATATTACATCTGATCGAGTCGCAAGCTAATTCTAAGGAAAAGAGTACAGCCAAGCTAACCGACAAGACCTTGTCCAAAACAGAGACACAAAATCATAGAGAAACAGCACTCACAGAAACAACACAGCGGTAGCACCTGTAGGATTCCGACTCCGCACAACACACAGGGCCATGGAACACTACTGCAAGCAGGGTCACAACAAGGCACAAGAACAGCTGAGCACACGACCACAAGGGATGGGTCATGCATCAGACTGCTCACCAAGGAAAGACCCACGACAACGAGAAATGACAACAACCTCGGGGAACGCAACTGAAGGACTACAAACACGCCTCGAGAGCACAACACCCAAGAAAAGAGATGCAGAGCAGGGGGTACTCAATCAGCAAAGGATGCCGACAAATTCCCCAATACTCACAAATGCCAATGCCAACATCAGAAAATCACCAGCAACAGCACGGCAACAACAACGTCAAGGCACAAGAAGTCAAGATGAAGTCACATCGAGAAGAAGCAAACCTCTCGATCAGTGGGTAGCCAACCCACACGCTTCCACTGCACTCTCAACAACGCGCACAGGCAACAGAACAACCTCAGTAGTCGCACCTCAGCACACACCAGGTGCCATCGCAATCAACAAAGATCGTAATTAACACGCCACGAGTACCGATTCCACGAGTAACCGATCACAAGGAGCCTAAGTGCAATAGGAGAAGAGTACCAGCTTTAGCACAAAGCACAAAAGAATGCTAACCTCAGCTTACCTTCACGTCCTGAAAATGATAAATGAGCCTTCACGATACATCGGCCGCTGGACACGGCACGACAACCACGGTGCACAGCAGCTCTTAACACCATGATGGAGTCCAAAGCCAAGCAACCGTAAAGCAGAGAGCAGATCAGGCTCAAAACAAAGCTGTCTACACTTAAGTAGACACAGGACAAAGGCATCACTAAGACAATAATTCCAAGGCAAACCTCAAAAAGATTCCACTAGAAGGGATGAGAAGTAGGAAGCTCAATCACAAAAGCTCACCAGGAAGGGAAAATCCTAGCTTGCCTGAGCAACTTCTCCAACACGGAATCTAATCGAGCACTTCAACAGAAGCAAAACACATCAGGAGCTGAACAGACTCAAGCCGGGACGACCAAGACAACGTGAGAACGTGTACGGTCATCAAACCAAGGCTAAAGGTCAACAGCAACCTGAACAACACACGAAGAAAATCTCGAACAACGAACTGTAGATTCAAGCCTTCCGGCGAGCACTGCCAAGTACAACATGATCGAAACAAACACAACGACGAAAAGGAACACCTCGTCACATCCTGACGAGAGCAGAACCATCTCGTACAGTGCCAGAATAGCACGCACAAGACAACATACGAAGAAAATAACGCGATAAAGAAATCGCAAACCGAAGCCAGCTGAAGACTGTACTGGACTCTCACGACTCTGGATACAGTATATCTCGGATTTCCATGTACTTCACACAACAATGCTCCGATAGCTCAGAAAAGAACTCCGAGCATCTCAGAACACTGCTCTGATACCAAGCTGTAGCGACCCGGATTCCAGATACCCGACATACCTGGTAGGACTACCGGATACACGTGATACCGCATGGAACCCACGAGGCCTCCCAAGAGCGAGAAAGCTCCAAAGGGATAAGGGCATGTGTAGAGTACATTGAAGCCATAGAGATATAACAGAAGCAATTAAATTTCATTAGATGGGTTTGCTAAAGTAGTAGAAATAAAATTACTTTTTAATTAACAGTTTCAAACTATCAATTATATCCCATAGTCAGTCCAAAGCTAAAGACAACAAGCCTAGCACAGTACAGTCGACAGAAAGGAAAGATGAACCAAAAGGTCGGGGGAAGCCCGACGGAGGTACCTGCTGGCAGCAACGGCACGCAAAGAGCACGTGCACCAAGAACCATGCGGTAGCAGAACGAACAACGCCACCCCACATGAAAAGTAGGGGTGAGCCACGTGTCACTGGCTCAGTAGGGGTCACGCGGATCCCCACTGAAAAACACGCAGTAACACGGAACAACAACAACAAAACAACAGGTGTAGTAAAGCAGGAAAACTACACTACAAAGCTGTAAAACTACACTACAAGCAGTAGTAAACAGACGGGAAGTAGGAGTAGGGAACAAGTAAGGAAGGGGAAGAACCTGCACCAGACAAGCGGCGGCCGAAGTAACCTCGGCACCCCAAACTAATCCAAGCAACGACAGAAGGGCGACTCTGATCAAACAAAGTCATAAGTTACCGATCTGCCGAACCAACACCAGGTCTAAGACAAAGACCTGCAAGAACAGATAAAAAGGTTTAGAAAAGACCACACAGACGACCGACAGACTTGATCACACAAACACGACTAGAACGTCGTGCACACTATCCCACGCACGACCAGAACATCATGCATGTGACAGAACACTGACCTCGGGCACAGCCACAGAAAGGCCATCCCAGAAAGGTCATGATGCACAAGAAATGTTGAGAGTCATGTGCCACGTGACGGAAGCACCTACTCCTCACAAGAGGAACAGCCAGCTGCGTCCACTGACGTCTTATGCTGCGCCACAAGTGTCTCGCCTACAACACCGTGGAAGTCACGGCAGAGTCGCAGACACGAGCTGAACCAAACAGGAACAATAGCAACAACAGAACAAGTAACTAGTCAGGGTCACGCCCGTCGGCGTAGGTCCTCAGTCCCTGACAACGTGTGCACACACTGGCTCTAGCCTAAGCCAGGTTCTCTAGCTAGTTTTCCCCCTCGGTAGGACGCTACCGTTAGATGGGAGCCCACGGAACTAGCTTACAAACCGTATCTCGGGAACACCCCTCCGCTATTCGCTAGCAGATCAGCACTCAAAGACCTCAGGGTAACAACAAAAAGGAGGCTCACAAGACACAGAGACTCTAAAACACAAGTGCCGAAGTACAAGCAGGCAAGAACGACCCACGACACGTACTTCAAGGCACCAATGGCAGCACAACCACTGTCAACAGACTCCGGACAAGGCAACTAGACCAACCGCGCAACGATCCTGAGTCGAACGATTCAAAGGCAAGATCGTCACAGACAGCAGAACAAGCCGCCAATCGGTCTAATTCTAAGCCACGAGAAACAACACTCTGTAGGAAACGACTCACGGAGACCCGAGGGAACACCAAAGACCCTCAGACACGCCTGGACATGCAAACCAAGGTAAGACGATACCTCAAGGCATCCAGAACCAGTGTCTCGGATTGGACAGAATTGCCAAGACACCCACACACAAGGTCGCCTGTCAACCCCTGGGTCACCCCGGGTCGACCGGAACCAAACAACAACGTACACAAGAGTAGGATAGAGAATCCTACCCCAAGCAAAAAGACTCCTGGCCACCTTACAATGTTGTCTTAGCCCTCATAGGACGTCAGGAGACATCCACGGGACAGCGGGCATACCACAAGGACAAGCCAAGACAAGCAGAAACCAAAACGATGGCAATCGGGGCAGAAGGATTGTAACGCACCACCCCTAGACCGTTACACGAACGTGACGGTCTAGCTCAGGCAGTTACACTCCAACCGTGACGGTCCAACACAGACGCGTCACACACACGTGACGGTCACAGGGGAGCCATCACACACACCGCCCTAACCGACACCTAGAACACAGAAGGCACGTAACGGCCTACACCAGGCGCGTTACACAGCTCTGACGCGCCCGACCAGGGCCGTCAGGGCCAACAGACCGCAAACACACAATGAAACTCGAGGCACGTAACGCACGAGACCAAGCGCGTTACACCGGCCTAACGCAGCAACACATGCGCGTCAGGGCCAACAGACCTCAAGCCAAAACAACACTCGAACCACGTAACGCACGAGACCAAGGGCGTTACACCGGCCTAACGCTCCAAGACAGACGCGTCAGGGTCAACAGGCTCAAGTCAAGAAAACACTGGCCGACAGGCACGTAACGGTCCATCTCGAACGCGTTACAGACACCTAACGCACAAGGGCAGGGCCGTTAGAACCAACGACACAACACCCACTCAGCCAGAACAGCATGTAACAGCCTGGGGCAGGCGCGTTACGACGCTGTGATACACGGGGACACCAACGTTACACAAACCGACTCATAGTCAAACACAAAGTCAAACAGAACGTAACGGCCTACACCGAGCGCGTTACAGCCACCTGACGCACAGGGGCAGGCGTGTGAGGCCCGTGCCTTGATGGATCTTTGGTGGTTCGGACCTAGAACTCATTCTGGAATTTTCGGCTATTTTCCTGGATTTTTAGGAATTTTTTTGGTATTTTTCTAGATTTAATTGGATTTATGATGTGACACAACCTAGGACCTAAATTGTAAGCATCCCAACGATTTGGTAATGTCACATAAGCGGACTCACTCGCGTTGCCACACTCGGGTCCGCAGGTGGACCGGCGATGGGGTGAGGGTCCGAGGTTGCATCGGAGGTTTCCAAGGGTACGGCTGGCTTGGGGAGGACCCCTATGGGTCAGGGGTTGCCCAAATTCATGGGCGGTCAGCACGCCGAAGGCTTGGGTTGAATGATCACTCTCACAACTCACCCGCGGTAGCCACACAATAAAACGCTAATTCGGGTTCGGGCACTCTCTTAACGCCGATGGCACTAAGATGCAATACTAATTAAGCAAAGGAATCCAGCAAAGAGGAGTGTTTAGTGGCTCACCTGATCGGTGTGAAGACACCGATCCCGGCCGGAGACGAGGGCGAGGGAGGAAGCGTGGGCTTACCCGCACGCCGCGCCGGAGAAGCTTCAACCTAAAATTTCAGATTACATGCACTACACCCCATGCAAGGGGGGGACCTTGGGGAAGGGAAGCCAGTGACTACACTCAAACACTACCTCCACGCAGGGAGGGGCCTTCAGCCGACCAAGCGGGGAGGGGAGAAACCAAGCTAGAAGTAAAGAACGGTAGCCGATGGCGATGATGTCCACTCTCTGCGCTTCAGGATAGACAGTTGGTTCTCTGGACGCTGTGGACACTCCAGAATTTTACCGATGACGAAACCACTTGGAAATGGATCGTAGCTGAGCCGGGATGATGTCTGAATTTTGATAATTTCGTCGGGCATCGGTGCTGGTCGGAGTAGGAGCTTGAACAGGGGAGTAGATTAACAGTTCTTACTGTCTCAGGATCTCAGCAGCAGGAAGCAGAGGAAGCCACGACTGCTCCCGAACTCCGAATCAGGTGCCTCTAGAGCCGTTGGAACCGTTGACGAGTCCTCTTCGAAGAAAAACTGGCGGGGAAGTCAAACGATGTCAGAGAAGACCGGTGGACTCTGATCACTAATGAGAGGTCGGTGCAGACTGTGGGGAAGCAGAACCGCGTACCCGGGGGAGAAAATTGATAACTCCTGGTTCCGGATGCCAAATTGAGCTCTGCTTTTTGGAGAAGAAATAAGACTCGTAGCAGAAGCGTTTTGAAGAAGAACTCTCGATCAGATTCCAAGCAGGATCGTCGCAGTAGGGCGTCCACTCTGGCTCTGGTCTCCTGCCAGGGAGGCTTTGCGCAGTCGGGGAAGAATGGCTCCCCTGGGCGATCATGAACTCAGAACGGGATGGGACCACCGCCGTTGCGAAGAGGACTGGGAGACGCTTCCAAAGATGGCCTTGATCCTTCAGAAACGTCCGGAGGAGGCCGTGGTCGCTTCTAGAAGCTGCTACTCTTCTGCAGATATTCAGTTGAGAGATGTAGGTTGAAGATGACGGGGGGAATGGGGTATATGGGAGGGGAAATGGGGGTGGATGAGTGTGGGGAAAGCCCGGACTGTGAGGGGGTCTAGGAGAGGGTGTTCCAAGGTGGGGGAAGGGTAGAATGGGGTCTGTGATGCGCTCGACAGTCGTCGTTTAAAAATGCCGTGCCACACAAATTTCAAAATTTATAACCGCACTCACTCACTCGAATGATTTTGAAAATACGAGTACAGTGGTGAATACGGGTCGATCCCACGGGGAGAGAATATTTGATTTTAGCTCAAGTTGGAAACACCCTTATGTTTGGAAAAGTAAATTTTATCTTTGGAGTGCGATTATCACTAAGGAAATTGAAATTACAACTTCAAATGACAAGAGATAAGTAAAGGAGTAATTAGCCAATTGAAGAACGCCGTCGTTTCCTTGCCGAGCCTTTGATGAAGACCGCTCTGCCTTGGAAGTCGATGCCGTGAGATGATTCGAAGATGACTTACCGCTTCGGGTGTGATTGAAGAACTTATGAAGAAATGTAAATAGAAACAAACATAACTTGAAAATACATCAGAATTTTGTTGAAAACATGGGGTTGGAAGGAAAAGAATAACGTGAAATCTAGATAGAATTAGAAGAAATGGAAAACATGAAAGTTGTAGAGAATGAAAAGATGAAGAACTTTGATAAAGAACGCAGACACAGAAAATAAGAGGAAGATAGTAAAAAATGAGAAAAACTAAAGAACTATCAATTCGGATGAACAGTAAAATGGCAGAAAACAGCACAGTAAATAACTAATTATAACTCTACAAATAAGCAGAATTAGACAAAGTGGTAGAAGAATGAAATTTAGTTCTACAAGAGAGGAACAACTTTGATGAAGAACTCAGATTGAAAAGAGGTCTAGAAAGGCTTCAAAACATAAGAATACTAGAAGGTCTCACCACGGATGAATAGTAATCACATAAAATAGCACTTACGAAAATGGGTAATAACTCTATGAATTAGGAAGAATTTGAAGAAATGCTAAGCATGGAAGTTGAAGAAAACTTGAAAACAAACAACTTTCGTGAAGAGCTCAAATTGAAATGAAGATCACAACAATGCGAAATAAGGCTATGAAAAGACTGAATTCCAAAATGAAACTTGTATTGAAATAACTTCAACTTACAATCTTAACTTCAAAAGCTTGGAAAAACACAACTCCAACAATCAACAACTTCAGAAATACAAAGAACAAACTTACATCACAAATGACCCATAGCTAGCTCTATCTCTAACTCAACCTTCCTTGGCCTCTAACTCTTCCTTCACAACTTACAATGGCCAATAGACCCCCTTTTATAGGGATCACAACACTCCCTTTCTCTTCATATGAATATAATTGATGCTCTATTGGAGCTAAAAGCTTAGGCTGGATGTGCTGCACACTCTTCTATTTTTTTCGAATTTTTCCAAATTTTTCTGACATTTTTTTGGCCTTCTTTTCCTTCTCTTTCTCTCTTTCTCTCTCATTTTCTCTCTGCCGGTGCGCTGCGCCGACCGGCCGACCGGGTTAGGCCGCCCGCCTGTGGGCCCGCCGTGCGCCGAACCCCATCTGCCATCGCCGCGTGTCGCACGCGGCGCACGCGCCCGCCGATGCCCGCCTGCCACGCGTCGCCCGCCTTTGCGTTGCCCGCCCTCCTCCTCGCCTGCCACGACCCCCTCGCCCTCCGCCTTCGCCGACCTCGTGGCCCGTGCGTGGGCGGCGAAGGCGGGAAGGGGGCGGGGGCAGTTGTTTTTAAACTTTTTTTATTTTTTATTTATATATATATCTATATATCTAGTATATATATAGTTAGAAAATTCTAAAAAATATCAAATAATTTTTATTTTTTTTTCTAATTTTTTTTCTTTTCTTTTGAACAACTTCCTGGGCTTTTGGCTCATTTTCACATATAACTTTATTTTCCTTATTTTCTTTTTCTTGGAGCTTTCCTCATATTACGTGCCTGCATAAATACACAAAAATCGTTATTAAAATTAGTGAATTTTAAAAAATTAAACATTTGATTCAAACTCAACAATAAGTGTGAGAAGTGTATATTTATGGTTATTTAAGCTCATCAAAATGTGTATAATCATGAATTAAGATGTAAAAATACACACTTATCACACCCCCCAATTTACTCATTGCTAGTCCCTTAGCAATGCAAATAATCTCAAAATGTAAGGACTAACAAGAGTTTAAAAAGTTCATGCCTCATTTCCAGATCATCGTTCATAGAATTGACTAAAGATTAGGAATCTGGAATTATTATCACATACTAGCCTTATGTAGGAAATTCAGGTACATGATCAGGAATTCTAATCAAAATTCAGTAGCACTTGTGCATGTGTAATACTAAATTCACAGTATAGACAATTGCGTCCTCCAATTGCTATTCCGAACAAATGTCTTTCAATTCTGCACTTCTTAATTAGAGCGTTCAGCATACTAGCTTTTGTCTGCCTTATTGCTTTGTCCCTTTTGGGATCTTTTGTATCTTTTCTTTTTCTATACACACATGATGCTGCACTACCTTTCACTGTTTTACGCAAACCTCAACACGTCTTAGGTGAAGTCGATCCGGTTACACAGATCAAAGTTCCCTTTTCCTTTTGACGCGAACCTCAACACGTCTTAGGTGAAGTAGGCCCGGTTACTCAGAATCGGAGCATTTTTCATGGTGTTTTTCTCATACTTTTGTCACTTGTGCATTTGCACTTTTAAATAGCAAGGCAGAAAGCTTATAAATAAAAGATCTCTTCCTTAAGAAGTGCTGAATATGAGACAGTATACCCAAAATAGCAGAAGGCTTGTCCTACTTGTTTCATTAGCGTGCAACATGATGGTATTTTTCTAAAGTGCACATGAACTTTAAAGAGATTCTTAAACCAGTTTTTCATGGCTAGATTAGATAAATGTTCCATCATCCTTCTCCCTAATCTTTTCTATTCCAGAATCACTTTTCATGAGACATGAATCAAGGAACTCTAACTGGGGATGTACTGTAAGGTTTGTCATAAAAAAAATTGGGGTGAAAAATTGAGCGGTTGTATATATAAATGCAGAATGTGCAACATGGTTTCCTGTCCCCCCAACTTAAATGACATTGTCCCCAATGGCATGAACAATAGAGATTAATAGAACAATGTAGATGAGAAGTTTATGAAGGAACGAGACAACCTGATGGTCGGGGTAAAATGACGAGAGCTTCGTTGCGTTTTGGCCTGACAACTGAAAAACAAACACACTAAAATAAGAAATCAAATCACAAAAACCGTGGGTTGCCTCCCAGAAGCCATTTATTAGCACACAAAAGTCACTAAAACTTTGGGTTGCCTCCCAAGAAGCGCTAAGTTTTATGTCGTCAGCCAGACACAAGGTAGATCACTAACCAACGTGTGGCATTCAGAATGAGCCACCACGTGATCTTGTCTTCCTTCAAATTCCAGCCCTTATGCCATTGGAAGGCAAGAGTAAACATGTACGGATCGGGGCTAGAAAGAGGCAGGACTCGCACATTATTGATTTTAGCGTTAACCCTGTGTGTGAGCCAGTTTTTAGGGATCCATAAATGATTAATGGCCAATTTGTTGAGATCGAGGTGGAACCCTTGCACCATATCAATCCCTTGGTCCCCTTCACCTGTATCGTCCCTCCTGACGAGCCCTTTAGGAATGACTTCCTCCATGGATACTTGTTTAGGGCCTGGTAGCTTAGGAACAGGATTGTCATCCTTAGCCACGTTTCTTTCAGTAACAGCCTCATGAACTTTAAGAGCATTGATCAATTTATCTTCCTGAGAGGAAGGTAAATTGAAAATGAATGTGGTTGGCACATCCTCCTCAGGTCCGAGAATCTCAAATTGGAGAGGCTCAACTGAAAGGGGAAAAGTAGAAGGAAGCACTAACTCATCCACAGATTTAGATGTCATTGGATAGGCCTCAGGGGTTAGATCAAATTTAAAATTTTCTAATGAAACCCCGTCATCATACCCCTCACTCATCTGAGGATTGTTAACCAGATTGTCCAACAATGGGGTGGATGGAGGAAATGTAAATGATTCTAGCCCGGCCCTTTCATCAGAGGTCATATCAAATGTGAAGTTCTCTAAGACGGGCCACTCATCACACTCCGTACTCAACTGAGAATTATCACTCAAATTTTTCAGAAATGGGGTCGGTAGATGAAACGTAAACTTTTCTAATAAGGCCCCATCATCATGTTCTTCCATAGAAGGAGGATATTCAGAATTTGGTTCCATTAAATCAACAATTTTATTACTTACAACGTAATCCTCCTCTTGATTCATTTCCTCAATTGAGTTGTTTGGGCCATTATCCTTTACCGTAGTATTCTCAATCTCAAAACATTTAGAGAATGAGGTGATATGATCATCATTATGAGCATCATTATCCGTCAATTCACCCCCTACTTCCTTTCCTTCCTTTATCATGGTATTACGTGCACACACCCCCTCACTCTCAATAGTGATATCTTGAGCCAAAATGACAGGCAGAAGACTGTCATCGTCATCATCGTTCACATATTGAGGGGGTTGGTGTAAGGTTGAAGGAGAGGGTTGATAGGTAGACTGAGAGTACACGCTTTGAGGGTCAAAGCAGTGGCCCGGTGAATCACCCCTAGTATCCATGTTGAATCCAAAATTTGGGTGAGATGAGTTGAGCGGAGGTTGAGTACACATGGTCCGCTCGTGGGTTGCTTGAGGTGAAAATTCAGACATATGGGCTTGAAATGATGGATCCATCCAAGGCAAATTTGTGTGATTACTCCAGCCAAGATTGTAATCTGAAAATGTAGCAGGCTTGGGCTGAGAGAATCCTAGGATATTTTGGACCTGTGCTTGGATGACTGGAGAGAGTCGGGCTATAGTAGGACACTGACTCACATGGTGAGTGAGACTGGCACAGAATTCACAGACTTCCATGCCAGTGTGGGTTGGGTTTTCCGCCTATTTGACATGTCCTACGAGTTGTTGATGAGATGAGATGGAGGTACGATTTATCGAATTTTCACTCAAAATCTCAAATAGATCATACGCCTCATCTTCACTTTTGCTCAAAAATGCCCCTCCACAATATATATCCACCATTTGCCTATCATAATCGGATAACCCCTCATAAAATGCAAATATAATTTGCCATTTGGGCAACCCATGATGTGGACATTGACCTATTAAATCCTTCAGTCTGGCCCATGATTCATGAATTTGCTCTCCCGGACGTTGAGTAAATCATGTAATCGCCCTTCTCATCATGTTGGTTCGGCCTATGGGGTAAATTTTTTTCAAAAATTCTAACTGCATAGCATCCCAAGTCCTGATAGTTTTTTCAAAACTCCTTAACCAACATTTTGCTCTTTCAATGAGAATGGAAATAAGATCAACTTAAGGGCATCATCATTAAAATTCTGAATTTTAATTAGGGAGCAAATTTCTAGAAAATCATCTAGATGCCTATAAGGATTTTCATTGAGATTCCCATAAAAAGATGGGAGCATCTGGATGAGACTTGGACGAATCTCATATTGATCGACGAGAATGTCAGGGAGTTGAATACAGGTCGAGGGCTTGTAAGTAGAAGGATAAAAGTGCTCATGCATAGGCGTGGATTTATGATTTTATTTTTTTAATTTTTTTTTATGCAACCACAAACAAGTTAACACAAATTATCTAATGATCTAGATGCAACTTAGACCTACTAATAGGGTTTCACAAAGTGATTAAAGTGAAACGTAAGTTTACCCTCAATATGACCACCAGCCAGGTAAGGGGTGGGGAAGTGGGAGGTTCCCCCTACTTTCGTAGGGACCTTATTATGCCAAACCACTAACCCGCTTAAGGCATTTGCCGTCCGACCGTCTTGCCTTAGGCACCGGTTTTCATATGAGAGTAAACCCAAATAACACAAGAATCACAGTGTGATCCTAGGGCCAACGTTTACTGACTTTTATTTATGGCGTAGGTCATGTAAAGATGCAAGGGAAATGTGGTTTGTGGGCTAAGGAAGGGTGATGAAATCCCCACCTTATGTTTATTAAAGGTAGTGCCCTTAGAATATTTTGAAATGCAATGCACACCACAATTTCAAACAAGGGGGTTCTTTATGCAAAATGAATGCCAGCATATGGTGAGTAGAACGTACCTTGCCCCTCGCAATCTTCAAAATGCAATACAGGAATTAAACAAAGAAAAAATTCTATGCTAAATGATGCATGACCTAGAACATGTTGTGTGGTTTCTAATCTGGAAATGAAATTTTTGTTTGTTATTTTGGTGCAAGTATTTGTTTTTTGTTTTTAATTAATGAACCTATCTAACCAGCATACAAATTTCTTTTGTTTTGATGTTTTATGATTTTTATAGAGTTTTGAAGAATTTTTCAAATTTTTGTAAAATCTTTTCAGAAATTGGAAAAGTAGAACCTGTTTCTTGGTTTCAGCCCTTTAGCGATGCTTCCGAGCTTTTAATGCGGCTACATTTTCTGAGGATTTCAGGTCCGAACTTCCTCTTTCTTTGCTTTTCGAATTTTTTTCTTTTTCCTGCACAAGTAAAAAGAGCAAAATTAATATTCACATATATACACCAAACACAAGAATATCCAACTATCAACATAATTCACTCCCCGACAACGGCGCCAAAAATTTGATGCGCTCGACAGTCATCGTTTAAAAATGTCGTGCCACACAAATTTCAAAATTTATAACCGCACTCACTCACTCGAATGATTTTGAAAATACGAGTACAGTGGTGAATACGGGTCGATCCCACGGGGAGAGAATATTTGATTTTAGCTCAAGTTGGAAACACCCTTATGTTTGGAAAAGTAAATTTTATCTTTGGAGTGCGATTATCACTAAGGAAATTGAAATTGCAACTTTAAATGACAAGAGATAAGTAAAGGAGTAATTAGCCAATTGAAGAACGCCGTCGTTTCCTTGCCGAGCCTTTGATGAAGACCGCTCTGCCTTGGAAGTCGACGCCGTGAGATGATTCGAAGATGACTTACCGCTTCGGGTGTGATTGAAGAACTTATGAAGAAATGTAAATAGAAACAAACATAACTTGAAAATACATCAGAATTTTATTGAAAACATGGGGTTGGAAGAAAAAGAATAACGTGAAATCTAGATAGAATTAGAAGAAATGGAAAACATAAAAGTTGTAGAGAATGAAAAGATGAAGAACTTTGATGAAGAACGTAGACACAGAAAATAAGAGGAAGATAGTGAAAAATGAGAAAAACTAAAGAACTATCAATTCGGATGAACAGTAAAATGGCAGAAAACAGCACAGTAAATAATTAATTATAACTCTACAAATAAGCAGAATTAGACAAAGTGGTAGAAGAATGAAATTTAGTTCTACAAGAGAGGAACAACTTTGATGAAGAACTCAGATTGAAAAGAGGTCTAGAAAGGCTTCAAAACATAAGAATACTAGAAGGTCTCACCACGGATGAATAGTAATCACATAAAATAGCACTTAAGAAAATGGTAATAACTCTATGAATTAGGAGGAATTTGAAGAAATGCTAAGCATGGAAGTTGAAGAACACTTGAAAACAAACAACTTTCGTGAAGAACTCAAATTGAAATGAAGATCACAACAATGCGAAATAAGGCTATGAAAAGACTGAATTCTAAAATGAAACTTGTATTGAAATAACTTCAACTTATAATCTTGACTTCAAAAGCTTGGAAAAACACAACTCCAACAATCAACAACTTCAGAAATACAAAGAACAAATTTACATTACAAATGACCCATAGCTAGCTCTATCTCTAACTCAACCTTCCTTGGCCTCTAACTCTTCCTTCACAACTTACAATGGCCAATAGACCCCCTTTTATAGGGATCACAACACTCCCTTTCTCTTCATATGAACATAATTGATGCTCTATTGGAGCCAAAAGCTTAGGCTGGATGTGCTGCACACTCTTCTATTTTTTTTGGATTTTTCCAAATTTTTCTGGCATTTTTTTGGCCTTCTTTTCCTTCTCTTTCTCTCTTTCTCTCTCATTTTCTCTCTGTTGGCGCATTGCGCCGACCGGCCGACCGGGTTAGGCCGCCCGCCTGTGGGCCCGCCGTGCGCCGAACCCCATCTGCCGTCGCCGCGTGTCGCACGCGGCGCACGCGCCCGCCGAAGCCCGCCTGCCACGCGTCGCCCGCCCTCCTCCTCGCCTGCCACGACCCCCTCGCCCTCCGCCTTCGCCGACCTCGTCGCCCGTGCGCGGGCGACGAAGGCGGGAAGGGGGCGGGGGCGGTTGTTTTTAAACTTTTTTTTATTTTTTATTTATATATATATATATCTATATATCTAGTATATATATAGTTAGAAAATTCTAAAAAATATCAAATAATTTTTATTTTTTTTTCTATTTTTTTTCTTTTCTTTTGAACAACTTCCTGGGCTTTTGGCCCATTTTCACATATAACTTTTTTTTTCTTTTTCTTAGAGCTTTCCTCGTATTGCGTGCCTGCATAAATACACAAAAATCGTTATTAAAATTAGTGAATTTTAAAAAATTAAACATTTGATTCAAACTCAACAATAAGTGTGAGAAGTGTATATTTATGGTTATTTAAGCTCATCAAAATGTGTATAATCATGAATTAAGATGTAAAAATACACACTTATCAGTCTGGAAGGGGGTATAACAGGTGGTGGGAGGAGGAGCTACGAATTTGGACTTGGAGGGAGAGGGGAAGGTGAGGGGGGCACAAGTGGGTGGAGGGAAGGTGAGTTTGAATTTTCCTTAATGGAGGGTATTCAATGGTGGTCTTGGGGATGGGAGGGGTTGTGTTGGGGAAGGGAAGGGGTGCTTGGGGGTTGGGAGGTGGAGCTAGGATTGGTGGAAGCTCTCTTGGGACTAGGGGGTGGAGTAATGGGATGTGTGGGGAAGGGGAGTGGCCTTTAATGGGGGTAGGTGGGAGAGTGGTGGTTGGGAAGGGAGGAGAGAGAAAATGTTTGAAATTGGGTGTAGAGGAGAGAGAAAGGAGAGTGAAAGAGAGAGATTAAGAGAGGGATGGGTGGGGAATCTCTCTCCTAGGGTCTCTCACCCAAATAATGGAATCTCTCCACTAGATAAGAAGTTTGAACTCTCAAAATAGCAAGTTTTTCATTCATTGATTCATTAGTTCAAAATGAGGGGAATGGGGTCCTATATATAGGCAACCCACATTTTACAAAAAGTCCCTGACATTTGACTTAATGACGAATAACCGAGGAAGGTGGGGGGCGCCCATGGGCCAGCCCAATGAATTGGGCTCAATAACAACCTAATCAATCCTAATGACACTCAAACTTAGGTAGATGACTCAATGACCTAGGTACTTGACTCAAATAAAAGGAAAATTACAATGACATGACTCAAATAAAATATGAAAATTACATGACTCGATTCAGAAAAATATGACGGACACAATGGAGCTATGCCGACGAGCATTCAAAGCTGTGAAAAAAATGTGAAGGGTGAGAGATGCCCCCATCATACCCCCGGGGTGCGAAGAACTCGACTCCGTCGAGTATAGGTCCGCTGGGGAAGAGGTCCTCCAATGCAGCTCCGGGTGAGCCACAACCTCCAAACTCAACCTCGCGTCCTTAGCTGGGGACTTCTCTTCATCCTCTCAAGGTGGCTCTAGCACACCCTCTTACTGGCGATGGTACCCTGCTTGCTTAGTATTGCCTCCATGTGCACACGTCGGACTCTCAAGCTGATATAAGGAGGCTCTCCGAGGATGTCACTCATAAAGGTTGGGGTAGGCTCAAGCTGCTCACTGGGATCCACCGCGGTGCCCTTAGAGGGTGCTAGATCCGCCACGTGATAAGTGGGGTATATCCCAAAATCCCATCGGTAAATCCAACCCGTAAGCCAGGTTGCCAAAGCCACTCGGAACATGGAAGGTCCAAGTCCTCGTGCCCTCGATTTGGAGGTGACCCTAAGATTGAGCCATTCCAAAGCCACCATCATAGGTTTGCCTACTTGGAATCCCAAGTGGCACTCGTGAGTTTTTGCCCGCTCATTATGAACCTCATCGCTCGTTGCGGCTTGCTTGCTTGGATGCACATGACATGTATTACAGGGCGGTGGGTGTGTGAAAATGTGTGTGGATAAAGGTGGACCAGGACATCCATAGATGGACCTATCATGCCATGATGCCATATAGACCTTGATGAGCCTTGGTGGGCCGAGGCAACCAAATGTGGCCCTATCATGCATAGACTCTCTAACAAAGGTTGGAGGGCCGGGGCATCCGTAGGTGATCCGGTCATACATGGGGGTGACAAATGCCGGGGGACCCGGACATCCAAGAATGCTCCTATTATGCTTAAGACTTATGATGAGTGAAGGTGGACCATTACATCCGAATTTGGACCACTCATGCTTTCTACTTGACATGTGGGTGATATGAATGAATGGACCCAACATAGTGTTCATGCCAAGTGGTGTGGTAAGCCTAGACACATACATGCTTTTCCCAAAGGTGACTTCCATGTGTATAGGTGTGGGACAACCTTTGAACTCCCATTGGAAAGGATCGAATGGATCTAAGAAGGTGGTCATCATTGGGTGGGGAACAACCACATTACATAGGGATATGTGGCCTAAGGTCATGGCTCTCAAGTTGTAACCCGGGTCATGGATGAGATGGGTTTGGCCCAATATGGTGGGTGGGGGTAGGAAAGGGTGGGTGGTGGGTAAGATGGTTGGGCCACATGGGTATAGGAAGGGGTCAAAGGGATCGTGGAAATGGTTACCCAGAGAGAGGAACTCCACATCCTCAAAGCCCCAAAAATATGGGTCATCCTCCTCCAAGATAATAGGGCCATGGTCGTTAGTGGGTTGGCCGACCAAAGCACTTGGGATCTCAATGGTAGGGGAGTGGACCAAGATGGGTTCTTCCACCATAGGGAGAAGGAAAAGAAGGTCGCTAGTGTAGCAACCAATGGTACAAATCGAGGTGATAGACCCAATGCATAGGTGTAGGAGGCCAAGGCTCCTAGGTTGTTCGGCCATAGGGGTCAACATACTAGTGAACTCAATTTGACATGCTAAGCCCCTAAGAAAATCCTTTAAGGTCTCCACTTGATAGGATGCTTGGATTGTGGTGTGATAGGAGAAGAAGGGCACTAGGGGAAAATTTTATTCTATGGGAGGGCAAACATGGGCCGAGATCTCTCTAATTAGGCTCTCCCTTAGCGACCTAACAAGGGACTCTTCTAAGATGATTTCGGCCTTATCTAGAGGGGGTGATGTAGGGTGAAGATCCTCGTGCGAGGCTTCCTCTTCAATTGGGACATGGGTGCTCTCCATGGAGGGGATAGGTTCCCGAGGGGTATTTGTCTTCATGTGACAAAGCGGGTGGACTACTTCTTCCAAAGCTAATGGAGTGGGAATGTTCTTTGATGGTGGGGTGATGATGGCTGGAGTATGGTGCACCCGGGGTGGTGAACAAGGGCGGGATTCCCGCAGGTGGGAGAATACAAGGTTGTTGAATTTAAAGGTTCCCGAAAGGTGTGGCGGATGCACTAGACAAGTCTGACGTGTTGGGTCGATGTCGGCATTCCTTTCATCTAACCATTTCTTACCTAGGATTATACATGGACCCACCAATGTTCTCTTTTGACACCAAGCCCCATCCAAATACTTAGTCTTCCCGAACCATTTATGGAATTCAATAAAGACTTGGTCTCCATTGTGCACAATTTGTCCGGTCCTACAAAGAGAGGTAATGATATCGGGGGACACCCAATTTTCAGATTCTAGGTCAATGAAATCAATTTCTACGGGCTCTCCATTAGGTAAGCATGCATGGGATATGATTGGGATAGGGGCCATGTGACCCAAGACTCAATGTTAACAATGATGGTTTGACAATGCACGGTTCGGACAAGAATGCAAGCATGCCCTAGGACTTGACTTGATAGAGATAAGTCAATGACTTGCTCTGATATCAATTTGATGTGACACAACCTAGGACCTAAATTGCAAGCATCCCAATGATTTGGTCATGTCACATAAGCGGACTCACTCGCGTTGGCACACTCGGGTCCGCAGGTGGACCGACGATGGGTGAGGGTCCGAGGTTGGACCGGAGGTTTCCAAGGGTACGGCTGGCTTGGGGAGGACCCCTATGGGTCAGGGGTTGCCCAAATTCATAGGTGGTCAGCACGCCAAAGGCTTGGGTTGAATGATCACTCTCATAACTCACCTGCGGTAGCCACACAATTAAACGCTAATTCGGGTTCGGGCACTCTCTTAACGCCGACGGCACTAAGATGCAATACTAATTAAGCAAAGGAATCCAGCAAAGAGGAGTGTTTAGTGGCTCACCTGATCGGTGTAAAGACACCGATCCCGGCCGGAGACGAGGGCGAGCGAGGAAGCATGGGCTTACCCGCACGCCGCGCCGGAGAAGTTTCAACCTAAAATTTCAGATTACATGCACTACACCCCATGCAAGGGGGGGACCTTGGGGAAGGGAAGCCAGTGACTACACTCAAACACTACCTCCACGCAGGGAGGGGCCTTCAGCCGGCCAAGCGGGGAGGGGAGAAACCAAGCTAGAAGTAAAGAACGGTAGCCGATGCCGATGATGTCCACTCTCTATGTTTCAGGATAGACAGTTGGTTCTCTAGACGCTGTGGACACTCCAAAATTTTATCGATGACGAAACCACTTGGAGATTGATCATAGCTGAGCCGGGATGATGTCTGAATTTTGATAATTTCGTCGGGCACCGGTGCTGGTCGGAGTAGGAGCTTGAACAGGGGAGTAGATTAACAGTTCTTACTGTCTTAGGATCTCAGCAGCAGGAAGTAGAGGAAGCCACGACCGTTCCTGAACTCCGAATTAGGTGCCTCTAGAGCCGTTGGAACCGTTGACGAGTCCTCTTCGAAGAAAAACTAGCGGGGAAGTCAAACGATGTCAGAGAAGACCGGTGGGCTCTGATCACTGATGAGAGGTCGGTGCAGACTGTGGGGAAGCAGAACCGCGCACCCGGGGGAGAAAATTGATAACCCTTGGTTCCGGATGCCAAATTGAGCTCTGCTTTTTGGAGAAGAAAGAAGACTCGTAGCAGAAGCGTTTTGAAGAAGAACTCTTGATCAGATTCCAAGCAGGATCGTCGCAGTAGGGCATCCACTCTGGCTCTGGTCTCCTGCCAGGGAGGCTTTGCGTAGTCGGGGAAGAATGGCTCCCCTGGGCGATCATGAACTCAGAACGGGATGGGACCACCACCGTTGCGAAGAGGACTGGGAGACGCTTCCAAAGATGGCTCTTGATCTTTCAGAAACGTCCGGAGGAGGCCGTGGCCACCTCTACAAGCTGCTACTCTTCTGCAGATCTTCAGTTGAGAGATGTATGTTGAAGATGACGGGGGGAATGGGGTATATGGGAGGGGAAATGGGGGTGGATGAGTGTGGGGAAAGCTCGGGCTGTGAGGGGGTCTAGGAGGGGGTGTTCCAAAGTGGGGGAAGGGAAGAATGGGGTCTAAAAGGGGGTATAACAGGTGGTGGGAGGAGGGGCTACGAATTTGGACTTGGAGGGAGAGGGGAAGGTGAGGGGGGCACAAGTGGGTGGAGGGAAGGTGAGTTTGAATTTTCCTTAATGGAGGGTATTCAATGGTGGTCTTGGGGATGGGAGGGGTTGTGTTGGGGAAGGGAAGGGGTGATTGGGGTAGTGGAAAGGGTGCTTGGGGAAGTGGGTGGGGTAGTTGGGGGTTGGGAGGTGGAGGTAGGATTGGTGGAAGCTCTCTTGGGACTAAGGGGTGGAGTAATGGGATGTGTGGGGAAGGGGAGTGGCCTTTAATGGGGGTAGGTGGGAGAGTGGTGGTTGGGAAGGGAGGGGAGAGAAAATTTTCGAAATTGGGTGTAGAGGAGAGAGAAAGGAGAGTGAAAGAGAGAGATTAAGAGAGAGATGGGTGGGGAATCTCTCCCCTAGGGTCTCTCACCCAAATAATGGAATCTCTCCACTAGATAAGAAGTTTGAACTCTCAAAATAGCAAGTTTTTCATTCATTGATTCATTAGTTCAAAATGAGGGGAATGGGGTCCTATATATAGGCAACCCATATTTTACAAAAAGTCCCTGACATTTGACTTAATGACGAATAACCGAGGAAGGTGGGGGGCGCCCATGGGCCAGCCCAATGAATTGGGCTCAATAACAACCTAATCAATCCTAATGACACTCAAACTTAGGTAGATGACTCAATGACCTAGGTACTTGACTCAAATAAAAGGAAAATTACAATGACATGACTCAAATAAAATATGAAAATTACATGACTCGATTCAGAAAAATATGACGACACAATGGAGCTATGCCGACGAGCAATCAAAGCTGTGGAAAAAATGTGAAGGGCGAGAGATGCCCCCATCAATTTAATTGAGGTTTTATGGAAATAATAAGGTTTTTATATATAATAAATATATTATATATATTAACTTTATTTTTTTCCTTTAATCCTTCACCCCCCCCTCTCTCTCCCCTCGTCGATCTCTCACTCTCACCCTCTTTCTCTCTCTCGTCCGATCACCTCTCCCCCCCTCCTTGGGGATTCAGGCGGAACGTCGACGGATTGAGGCGTGGAGCGCGCCGGTGGATTCCTCGTGTCGAGAGGAATGCGTGGACGCCCACCTTGACGTGTTTCGTCACTCGTGAGAGCGAGACGGAGCGTGGAGGCTCAGCGGTACCCTCTTCGGTGCATGCGGCTTAATCAGCCGTTTCGGCTCGCACGAGGTAGGGGGATGGAATCCTGAACTCGCTAGGATCATTTCCTATAGCTTGGTTTCTTGTTTAAACCCATGTGGCATGCATATTGGTTATTTTTCAAATTTAGGGTTTAAGCTTCGTTCTTCATGTTTAAGCCATTGTAGGCGTTATGTTGTGCATTGTGATTTTGATGATTACAAAATGTCTTTGTTGCTTGGTCGTGTGCAAGAATGGTTGTCCATGTCCTCATGTGTATGAATGTTGAAATGGTTGTGGAAATATTCATAAACTGTTCTCTAAGGCTTATCATCATGTGGATGCATTTTGATTTTATAAGGCTCATACGTGCTTTGAGGTTAGCACAAACATTGCATATGAGGTCTTGTCTGCATATGATGTATATACATTGTTCACGCATGTGCATAGTTTGCAACATCAAGTCTATACATTGCATGCCACCAAGTCTATACATTGTTCATGCATGTGCACAGTTCGCAACATTAAGTCTATACATTGCATGCCACAAAGTCTATACATTGTCTGTTGCATAACACAAAGTCTATACATTCAAAGTTTGTACAGCCTGTGTTCGCAACACAAAGTCTGTACACTCTTTCATGCATACAGCAAGTCTGTACAATCATTCATGCATATGCAAAGTCTATACATCCGCATACTAACAAGTCTATACATTGGTTGCAGGCACATCAAGTCTATACATCCTTCAGCAGCAAGTCTATACATCATCAAGTCCATACATCAGCAAGTCTGTACAGCCATCAAGTCTATACATCAGCAAGTCTATACAACTAGCAAGTCTATACATCAGCAAGTCTATACAGCCAGCAAGTCTATACATCAGCAAGTCTATACATCCTGCAACACGAAGTCTATACGTTGGCTGATTGCACAGGCTCAAAGTCTGTACGTTGGCTGCTAGCACAAATTCAAAGTCTATACACTCTTCAAACTCTATTCATTCTTCAAAGTATTTGAGGATGAAAAATCATGGTTGATCTTCATGGGATTATGGTAATATTTAATCAATTGTTTCCTATTGATTTGATGGTGTTTTTACTTATTTTTCAGGCCCAAACTAGAAGGGGTTGACCCATGGGGTCGACCCTCTCAGGTTCTATTCAAAACAGAACCTATATGATGAAACCAGCCTGAAAGGGTCGACCCCTGGGGTCGACCCTGCCACCCAGAACCTAATACATGGTTCTGTTTTAAGTTCTGGGAACACGAGGGTCGACCCTGTGGGTCGACCCATTGAAAGGGTCGACCCTGGGGTCGACCCATGTAACCTAGAACCAAATTTTTGGTTCTGTTTGGCTTCTATGTGCCCGAGGGTCGACCCTGGGGTCGACCCCTTCCGGTCGAACGTCCAGCCACCATGTTTGACCGCTGTTTTCTTGCCCTAAAAGTCCTACCAATCAATTCTTAATGTCCTATATGTCTCCCTAATTCGTGGATCTGGTCTCCAAGCTGTCCCTTGGCCGTTCCAATCATTTATATACATCTCTTGGGTTACAAACCCTAAGGAAGAGGATGCTAGATCTAAAAATCATTTTCTTCTAACCTTTGTGAGTGCAGGTCGAAAGTAGCAGCTCCATGGCTTCTCCCACGTTCTTCTGAGCTTGTGTATGAAGCGAAGAAAATCAAGATACAAGCATCATCCATGCAAGAATCAATCATTCTTCTTCAAGAACGAGTTCCATACTTCAGAAGCATTCAAATATGTTCAAAGGAGAGAAAGGGGGAGCTCTAATCACTGCAACATCTTCTTCATTCTGATTTCTCAATATTGTTGTTTATAGAGCTTGAATATCTGTCTTAAGACATCTTTGGATGGTTTTATAAATCTTATATCCACTCTCTCTTGCATACATATATATGAGCTGTGAATTGTGTGATTCAACAATCCTAATGCTCATGTGATCCTTGTATAGGATGAAGATGAAGAGGGGGATCTCTGAACCGTTCACTTCTATTGTCTTGTTTGAGATTAGCTTAAAGTTTGAGCTTATCATTTCTATCTGTTCTTTCAGGTGAAGAAAAATTGGAAGAAGGAAAAGACATGCATCTCGAGGAGGCGAAGAAGATGATGTCTAAATCATGATCATCTGTCAACGAGCAAGGAGAATCAGATTTTGCTGAAGAAGGGGGAGCCTTATACTTGACAGATCTGTCTAGTGTTCATCTCTATAATTTGTTTGGAGGGTCATAGCATATATGTGTTTTTGGTTCATATACATTTGAGATAATACTTTGTGTGGGTGTTCGGAGAAAGGGGTCTCCGAGTGTGTGGGTTGATTTATGTGTGTCGATTTGTGTGGAGTATATCCGCGTGTGTGGTCGGGCGTAACTTGGGGTGTGTTCCCCGTGTGTGGTTTGGAGTTTACTCCCGTGTGGTTATGCAGGCATTGTCCTACGTGTGTGTGGATGGAGTTGTGACTCCGTGTGAGGAATTTGTTCGGGGTGTGTTCCCTAGTGTGTGTGTGTGTGTGTGTGTGTGTGTGTTCTGCTGTGGCAGTAGTTTGAGGTAAGGCCTCGTGTGTGGTTTGCTGTGAAAGTAGCGTGTGTGTGTTGGGGTTCGTCCCCGTGTTGCTACATTTTGTAGCGTGTAGTGAAGTCTCACCGGTTTGGTGAGGGGTGGACGTAGGGAGCCCGTCGTGGTCCCAAATCACCTTAAAAATCCCCGTGTCTTGTGGTTTGATTCGTGTGATTGTGTGTTCACTATTCTATCTGTTTGTACAATCGTGTGAGCTCGGTTAGATTGAGTGAATCTAGTTTAAACTTGTTTAAGATTAATTTCCTCAATCCTATCAATCTTCTATATTCCGCTGTGTGGTAATTGTGTTTTTAATTGGACATAGTTTTTAGTAGAAGGATCTATTCACCCCCCCTCTAGATCTGTGTTCCTGCACTACGGGACCTAACAATTGATATCAGAGCGAGGCTCTGTTGTCCCTAGATCTTGCGATCTATAGAGTGATCCCAGTGCATTCCACAATCAGAAATTTTTCTACTGAACATATATCTATGAACTGTTTGCCAATCTTCACTAGTGTGAATTTTGATTCATGGCTAGGTAAATTGTGTGTGGTGATCAATTCTACTAATCCTAGTCTTTAGAAATTGATTTATCATGGTCCACACACATTACCTCTCGATGAGACCAAGTGGTCTAATCAGGATAAAATGATGCATCATGATAATGTTACTGCTTTGAGTTTATTGAAAGCTTCCGTGAATACTAACAAGTATCCATTTGTATCTTCTTGTAGGACGGCAAAAGAGCTTATGGACCGGTTGATCAAAGCTCAAGAAAAGGAAAGACAAAAATGTCTCATGGCCGATGATGCTGATCGACAAAGTGACAAAAGTGCAGAAGAGGTAAATTCAGATTCTGAAGAATTTACTCTTGATGATCTTGTTGAAGCTTATGATGAGTTGGAAAAACAATATAAGAAAGTCAAGTCAGAAAATAAAAATTGAAAAAGAAATCTGAAAACTTGTTCCATGAAAATGGTTCTTGTGATAAATGTTCTGAGCTTGATAACTTGACTAAAATCTTAGAGCATGATGTTGAATGTCACAAAGAAACCATTGCTTATTTGAGAAATGAGAATGTTACCCTCAAGAACAAAATCAATCAATTGGAGAAAACTGAAAAAGATCTAAGAAACAAAATGGAGTTAAACTCTATTAATCATGATATTTGCAATGAATTGATTATGAATGATAAACTTGCAAATGAAAATGAAAAACTTGAAAAAGGAAGATTCAGACATCTCTGGTTGAAGGCAGCATGAAGTTTCTTGAAAAAAAAAATATTTTGTTAAAATCTGAAAATAAAAAACTGAAACATCTAAACACAACCATGTCTAAAAAATTACTTACTTTTGAAAAAGAAAAAAGTTTGGTTGTTGATGATTCTGAACAGATGCATGTGCTAGAACAAATGATGGAGAGCTACAAAACCATCAATGCCCAATTGAATGAAAAAGTCATTTTCTGTGACAATGAGATCACTTCCTATGAACTGCATATTTCATCACTTGAAAGGAAAATTCTTGATCTGAATACTTCTTTGTCTAAATTTGTGAATGGGGAAGAGAATCTGAACAAGATTTTAGGGACCAAGGTAAACTTTCAAAGAGAAGGCCTTGGGTATGAACCCACCAAAAAGAAAGCTTTTGGGCTAAAGACTCAAACATCTTTTGTGCATGCTTCATGTTCCTCAAATATGTCAAATGCTTCTTGTGTTGAGAAATCAAATCCCAAGGCTCAGGCTCAACCTAGGAGCAATAGGATTCATGCTCACAAAAGTCACAAAAACCATGCTCCAAAATCAACTAATGTCAATTGTCATTATTGTGGTAAGCATGGTCATTTGATGAATGATTGTTTCATTATGAAATTGGATGATTTGAAAGCATGCAAAAATGAACTCGTTTCTAAAAGAAAAAGGGTTGCTTGTTTTAAATGTGGAAAGCTAGGACACCGTGTGTCACAGTGTTGGCAAGCAAATGAAAGAAAGAATTTCAAAGTCAAAAATAATTATACTTTCGCCAACCCACAGAAATTTCATGCTCATCCTGTTGTGAAGAAGAGACATTTCCATGCTTATAATGATAACATTCATGCTAAATCACAGAGATTTGATTATCATGTTTATGAGAATTCTGTGAAGTCTCTTGGTTGTTGTCATTATTGTGGTGAGTTTGGGCATACCATGCATATTTGCTTCTTAATGTATTTTGATGATATGCATGCCCAAAAACTGTGGAAGGCACCCACTAGAGGTGCAACTAACCATTCGGGATCCAAGAAGATTTGGGTACCCAAAACAACCAAATGAGAACTTTGTTGTAGGATTGCCTTGAGGCCAAGAGGAAGGCTTTAAGTCGACTTGGCCAGTTCTGGTGTGATGCCTTGGTTAACATGGGCTTGTCCTTGAATTGACACTGATTTGTTTGATTATGACCATCAACCCTTGAAATCATGGAGAGAAAGAAAGGAGCATGTTGATGAAGATTACACAAGCAAAATAAAGTAAAGAACTTGAAGATGTCAATAAAGGTAACATAAGGCAAATGTGAGAAAATAAAGTGTTTGGTTGAAGTTCTATGGTCTTGATGTTAATGCCATATCTTGACAGACAGTGATTGTGAAGGTTTGAATACCCCTTGGTTGTTCTTGACAATGTGGATAATGAATGCTTGGCTGAATGGTATTAAAACATCTGAGCAGCATATATGAGAGTGTAGCCATTGAATACCCTTTTGCTAAAACCCCCGATGTCAAATGAGAATACATTTGTTTCTGATCATCATTTCAATGATTACATGATATATAAAATGGTGACATGTGGAAGGGCAGGTCAAGCCTGTCTGAAAGCTATCACCATGCATGAGGATGTGCCTCCGCCTGGTACCATGAATCATATATGAATATGGCATCCAACTTAAATGAATTTTCTGAAATCATGCATTGATTATGGGGAGTTTTGCATGCTGAAAATTTTAAAATGATGTTTTTTCATTCTCTCAGCATGATGATATTGTGTTTGTGGCTCCACATCTTGAGGACTGAAGTGATCAATGTTCCATGGTCTTTACCAATGTGCCACGCATCTTCTGGATAAAAGCACAATTATTTTCAAGAAAAGTTCACATGTGATGATTTTGATGATTTGAATGAATTTTCTGAATTCTCTTTTCAGAATAAAATTGTGTCGTCACATTTGAACAATTGGTAATACGTGTCATGCATTAGTTGCATTGGGTGCATATAGTGTGTCTTGTTGTATAGTTGGCATTTTCAGCATACATATAGTGCATATTTTGAAATGCATCATTTTGCACATTTCATGTTGCATAAATGTCAAAATGGATACATCCAACAATTGGTCTCATATCTTTGGAGTCAACATTTCAAGAACTGAAATTGCATATCTTTTCATTTTGTATTGCATATGCATATCTTCATCGTATGCTTGCATGTTATTATATGCTATTCAACCCCTTCCTTGAAACTTCTAAGACCATATACTTCATTGATAAATAATGTTGCATCAGAGTCTTAACAAGTGTGCTTCATGTAAAACTCTAAGGGGGAGCATTTCATGCTTATTGTATTTACATAGGGGGAGCTACACTATCCTATTTTAAGTTAAATTTTCTCCATACATGTTAAATCAAATTCGTACACTTCATGCACTTTAATGTGAACTTGAGTGTTCTTCGTAAGGATATAGGAATTTCATTTCAACACTCTAAAGTAATTCAACTTGCTGCATGGATGATAAGAGACAGTTGAGAAAAAAGTTGCCTGCCTCCACATACAAACAAAAAAGGTTGAAATGAAAGGTAGAGTAATGCTAAGTTTCACTAAGTAAATTGGGCACGTGTCACCTGAGACGTGATGTGGTTCATATCTGAAAAGTGTTGACTAAAGTATCTCTGTTCAAATGAGGTGACGAGGTTCAGTATTCTGAGTAACCGGGGATTCTGACATGAGCTCCATGTGTCTCCTCGTGTAAAAATGAATTATTTTGAACCTGATCCTTCTTAGAAAAATTCAGATTGTCAGTATGAAAATTTCTGATGATATATTTGATTGAGGTAGAGCGAAGCCTCCAATACGCTGTTCTCTAGATTGAAATGCAGTTTGTATACTTACTATTGTGTTTACTTGAAAATCTGGTTATTCATATGACTAAACTTCATTCTCATGTTACTCACTTGCACATGGTAATTTGATTTGATATGTATTTTGAAATTTTGATTAATTGCATGACCTGCTGTACGTCTTCTCCTATTTATCTGCACAATCCTCTAGATGTAATCATGAGCGTTCTGAACTTAATGACTCACTTGTACTTTTCCTACACCTATCCCCTCACTGTAAATCAATTGGTATCCCTTCTTGTGAAGGAGTTATGTTGCATATATCTATAGATATCTGCTTGATCACATTGTATGCATTTCGTGTCTCATCATTTTCATACATCATGTTTCATGCATTTCACAAGAAAACTAAAAATCTAAAAATTTGAAAATCAAAGCCAATCATCTTATGTGTTGGAGAGGGGGATTTCTGTAGCCCACCCAAAGAGCAGCCCAACTAGACCCAACAGGGTCCAACGAGGCGAGCCCACCCGGGTGACAGCCCACAGGGCCCACTCAGGGAAAAAAAGCCCAATAAGAAAACACTCGAGGAACCAACTCTCCCCGGCGGCCTCTAGGCTCGGAGGGCCCGAGTGATGGTCAGGTCATAAGGAAGGTCCGGCCCAAACCGTTTCCCCGCCCGGGAGAGACAGGCATTAGCCGACCTATCCGACCCCTCTTCCACCGAGCTATGCTCATCGCCCGGACAGGGCTGGCGTTTCAGGAGCTCGGCCAGACCAAATATCATCCGTTCAAGAGTCCCCAACGGATAGGGGAGTCAAGAAACCGCCGGACTTCAAGGCGATAACGTCCCCACGATAAGGCCATGAAAGCCCACGTTGAGGACGTAACTCCCGCCGGAGACCCCTCAGCTTGCAGGACTCCTGAAGGTGGCACACTATTTAAACCAGGGCTACCCTCCGACGAAGAAGAGAGCCATCCAGGTACTCATAGACCCAAACTCCTGAGCAATCCGCTTCACCCTCTGGTGGAGAGGAATCTCGCGCGCTAGCTTTTCTCCTCCCCATTATTGCTTCCACCACAGCTCTACTGACTTAGCCATCGGAGGGTTTTACCCCAGGGAAGCCCCCTGGGCCCTCTGATACGTTTCCCTGTCTTGCAGTTCATCTTCAGGTGATCCACAGCCCGCTCAGGATACAAGCGCGAGATTTCACCTCTTCATCTGGCGCCGTCTGTGGGAAACGCACGAAGAGCCGAGATGGTGAGAAGAAGCTCAGGGAGGAGATCCGCCGTCGAGAAGGGCAAGGCCGTGGTGGCGGCAGGAGATGGCCCCTCTAGGGCCTCACAGAACCCTCCCTCCAACGCCAGCGTCCCCACCAACGGACCGCCGCCCCCTCCGACGACGACGGGGGTACCCCCCAACGGTGGCGACGAGGTCTTCCAGGCCCTCAATAAGAAGCTTGACGTCCTCGTGGAGCTCATGAGGGCCCAGGCGGCAAGGGATGCCAGGTCCCGCGCCCCGTCCGGGAGCCCCCCCCCCCCCCCCCCGAAGTGCGTCCCAGCATACCGCTGGGGGCCGCTTCACCCTCCGAGGTCAACAGCTCATCCGCAACAACGTGGGAGGACCCTCGCAAGCTCCGCCCCCGGAGCAAGAGGTTTCCTCCACGCCCAGAAAAGGGAAACTGGGGGCGAGGCCTCCACGCCCGAGCGCCGGCGGTCCTGAGGATCGCCACGATGCTCCCCCCAGTCCCACGGCATGACCACAGCCGGAACTTTCCCTCCGGCTGAGGGACTTCGAAAGACGTTTTGCAGAGCAAGAGTGCGCCCTCCGCGTCCTGCAGAAAACCTCTTTCCCGGAGGATGAGGAGAAATCCCCTTTCTCCGAATACATCTTGAAGGCAGAGGTGTCTCCCAGAACCTCCATTCCGACCTTCAAGCTCTATGATGGCCAGGGTGACCCAGCCGACCACTACGACAGCTTCGACGCCCTGGTGACTCTGCATGGAACACCGGATCCTATTAAATGCCGAGCCTTTGCGGCCACTCTGGTCCAAGGCGCTCAGGCATGGTTCCGGGCCCTCGCCCCTGGGTCCATCCGGGACTTCAGGCAATTCGGGCGAGTCTTCAAGGAGAGCTTCGCCGGAAGTGCCCCCCCAAGGTCAGTAGCGGGGCTCCTGGCCCTCAAACAGGCGCAAGAGGAAAGGCTCCGGGCTTATGTCCACAGATTTAAATCGGAAGCCTTCAGAATTCCCCGCCTGGATGTGGCCTCGGCCATAACCGCTCTGACCGGGGGCACCCGGGACGAGAACCTCCGCCGCGAACTTGTCCTCCACCCTCCCTCGACCCTTGCCGAGCTAGTGACTCTGGCACTGCGCCACGCTGAATGCGAAGAAGTACTCAGCGCCTGCCGAGACACAACCGGCTCGGGTCGGGAGGGGGACAAGAAGCGAGCCTCCGAGCCAAACCCTGGCTCGGGCAAGAAGCACGATCGGGAAGGAGAGCGCAAGAGGAAGTATGAGCGGTACACCCCGCTGACCGCACCAGTCTACGAGATCTACGAAGACATCAAAGACTCGGGACTCCTCCGCCGGCCCGAACCAATGAGGTCGAAGAACCGCAAGCGCGATAGGCATTGCCTGTTCCACGGCGACCACGGGCACCATACCGGCGACTGCCACCTGCTCCAAGACGATATCGAGCGTCTCATCCGTCAGGGGCACCTGGCCCAGTTTTCAGCCGGGCGGAAAGAAGACCGGGACGCCGTCGAGGAGATCGACAACGCCCCCCGAGGGGTCCACATCAACGTCATCTCCGGAGGAACGGCGTCGGGCGGTGACACCAGCCGAGGAAGGAAGCGTCATGCTGAGCGGGCCAGCCAAGTCTTAGAACCCTCCAGCGGCCCGTCGAGGGAGCCCCAGGTCATAGTCTTCTCTGACCAAGACCTGGAAGGGCTGAAGACCCCGCATGATGATGCCCTCGTTATCTCGGCCACAATAAACCATTGTAACGTAGATAGAATTCTGGTTGATAATGGGAGCGCCCCCGATGTGTTATCTTACGACTATTTCCTTAAGATGGGGGAAGACCCATCCAAGCTCCGCCCGATCCGAACGCCCCTTTGCGGGTTTAACGGCCTAACCACCTACCCCGAGGGAGCCCTAAGCCTGCCGGTCACCATCGGCACCCCACCCAAAACTGTTACGGTCATGGTGGACTTCATAGTGATTAAGGGTATGATAGCGTACAACGCCATTTTCGGCCGTAAAATCCTCAGCCGGATAAAGGCCGTACCATCTACCTATCACCAGAAAATGAAGCTTCCCACCAAAAATGGGTTGGGGGAAGTCCGAGGTAACCAGGCCACGGCCAGAAAGTGCTACAACATCTCGGTGGAAGCCTCAAGGCCGGACGGGGGAGACAAGGGCCCCAAGGGAATCGAAGGGAAGACCGTAACCGCCGAGCCTAGTGGCGAATTGCTAACGGTATTCCTGAACGATGACCCGGCCCTCGGAGTAAGGATCGGAGCCGACCTACCACCCATGGAACAACAACAATACAAGAATTTCTTTCTGAGTACGTTCAGATCTTTGCTTGGTCTGATGATCAACTCCCTGGCATACCAGAGAAGACCGTGATGCACAAGCTCAGCCTCGACCCTACCGTGAGGCCCATACAACAAAGGAGAAGGAAGCATGCGCCCGAGAAACAGGCGATCATCAAGGCACAGGTCACCAAGGGACAAGAGACAGGCCTCTTCAGACCAGTCCTGTACCCTACGTGGCTAGCCAATGTCGTCCTGGTACCAAAAACTATAGGCAAATGGTGAATGTGCGTGGACTTCACCGATCTGAATAAGGCTACCCCCAAGGACTGCTATCCGCTACCGAGCATCGACCAATTGGTTGATTCAACCTCGGGCAACGAGATACTCAATTTCCTGGATGTCTATTCAGGTTATCACCAGATCAGAATGAACCCAGAAGATGTCGAGAAGACCGCCTTCATCACCGACTGCGGCGTGTACTGCTACACCCGGATGCCTTTCGGGTTGAAGAACGCCGGAGCCACATATCAGCGACTAGTAAATCACATGTTTGAGGGACAGCTGGGTCGGAACGTCGAGGCTTACATTGACAACATGCTCGTCAAGACCCCCAAGGCCCAAGACCACTTCACCGACCTTGCCGAAACCTTCGGCACCCTCCTGAAGTACAACATGAAGCTCAACCCCGCCAAGTGAGCCTTTGGAGTAAAATCCAGGAAGTTCCTGGGTTTCCTGGTCACTCAGCGCGGGATCGAAGCCAACCCCGACAACGTCCAGGCCATCATGGACATGCGCCCGCCCACATGCATCAAAGACGTTCAGCGTCTGGCAGGGCATGTGGCCGCTCTCAGCCGCTTCCTGTCCCGTGCGGCCGAACGATGCTTGCCCTTCTTCAAACTGATGAGGGGACCCAAGCTAGCGTCTGCTACGTTCGCATGGGATGAGGAGTGCCAGACAGCGTTCGTCGAGCTTAAAAAGTTCCTGGCTTCGCCACCAGTGCTCTCCAAGCCCGCCCCAGGCGAAGTCCTGCTGCTCTACCTCTCGGCGACGCCATCCACGGTCAGCTCCGTCCTAGTCAGAAATGACTCGGGAATCGAAAGACCAGTCTACTACACCAGCAAGGTGCTCAATGAGGCCGAACGGAGGTACCCCGCAACCGAGAAACTCATGCTAGCATTGGTTACCTCCTTAAGGCGCCTCCGCCCCTACTTCTAGGGGCACCCCATCACCGTGCTAACCGGCGAGCCTTTAAAGAAGATTCTGACCCACCCCGAGGCCTCAGGGCGACTCGTCAGATGGGCCATTATGCTCGGGGCCTACGACATCTCGTACCGGCCGCGATCAGCAATCAAAGGCCAAGCGCTCGTCGACTTCATTGCCGAAAGCACCATCCCCGTCGAGGACAGGCCTCCGACCACGACCGGGCCAACCTGGGAACTGTTCGTCGATGGATCGTCCAATTCGGCAGGCAGCGGTGCGGGTATACTCCTGAGGTCCCCCGAAGGGATAGAGCTACAGTACGCCTTGAAATTCAACTTTCAGGCATCTAACAACGCTTCTGAGTACGAGGCCCTTATCTCGGGAGCGCGCATGGCCCGACGGCTGGGGGTCGAGCGAGTCAGGATCCACACCAACTCTCAACTAGTCGCAGGTCAGGTCAACGGCGAGTATGAAGCTCGGGAGGCACCCATGATCAAATACCTTCAGTTGGTCCGGAGCCTGGCCCAACAGTTCGAGGAATTTGGGGTAGTCCGGATAGCTCGGGAGTAAAACTCTCGGGCGGACGCCCTCTCTCGATTGGCCTCCTCCCTAGACCCGGAAGGTACACGATCGGTCCTCCTAGAAGAGCTAGAGCGCCCGAGCATTGACACGGAGCTCCTCGCTGTTGACTCGGCCACTCTAAGTGACTGGCGCTCCCCCTACCTATCCTGGCTACAAGACTCCCAAGGGCCCTCCGACCCTCAATAAGCCCGCCGAACGAAGTATCAAGCTCGGCGCTTCGTCGTCTTCGACAACACTCTCTACCGAAGATCGTTCTCCGGTCCCCTCCTGAAGTGCCTCGGTCCCGACGAGGCAAGCCGAGCCATCCAAGAGATTCATGAAGGCCTGTGCAGAGCGCACTCAGGGGCAAGGTCGCTGGCCAGAATTCTGTTACGATAGGGGTACTGGTGGCCCACCCTGCAGCGCGACTGCTCGGCCTATGTTCAACAGTGCGATCGATGCCAGCGGTTCGACCACTTGGTCCATCAGCCGGCTACGGAACTTGTCACCCTAGCCGAGCCTTACCCTTTCGCTCGGTGGGGAATCGACATCCTTGGGCCATTCCCAACCGCCCAGTCCCAGAAGAAGTTCATCATCGTCGCCATCGACTACTTCACCAAGTGGATCGAGGCCGAGGCTACGGCGAGGATCACCGAGACAGTCGTTTGGGGCTTTGTTTGGAAATCGATCATTTGTCGCTTTGGCATCCCCCGAGTGATAGTAAGCGATAACGGTCGGCAGTTTGACTCTCGGTACTTCCGAGATAGATGTGCCGACCTAAATATCCGCAACCACTTCACTTCGGTCGCCCACCCTCAGGCCAACGGGCTGGTTGAAAATGCCAACAAGACCATCTTGAAAGGCATAAAAACCAGACTCGGCAAGGCTAAGGGTAGCTGGCTCGAGGAATTGCCTAGCGTATTATGGTCGCACCGAACAACCCCCAGGACGGCAACCGGTGAAAGCCCTTTTCAGTTGGTATATGGCACCGAAGCCATCGTTCCATTGAAGATCGCCAATCCGTCTCTCCGAGTGATCAGCTTCTCACTCGAGGCAAACGGGAAAAAATTGCTCGAGAACCTCGACCTAGCAGACGAACTCCGAGAGATCGCGAACGTTCGGGCAACGGAGTACCAGCGCCGCCTCACTCGATACTACAACGCCAAGGTCCGGGACAGACGTTTCCAACCGGGGGACTTCGTCCTCAGGAAAGCCGAAGCCTCTCGACCACTAGAGACGGCGGGCAAGCTATCCCCCAACTGGGAAGGCCCCTACTAAGTGGTCGAGACGCTCGGGAAAGGTGCGTACAGGTTAGAGACAATGGAAGGGGAACCTATTCCTCGGACATGGAACGCAGCCGCACTACGCAAATTCTATTTTTGAAATTGTACAGCAAGATGGATGGAATAAATCCCTTTTCTTTTTCATTCCAAACCATTGGTACATCAGATAGGCAAATGCCAGTACATCACATAGCAAAAAGCAAAAATCCGTCTAACACCGTCTCAAGGGGCCATCGCTCGACTGACTCGGTCTTGATCTCCTCGCGTCCAGCCACTGACTCTGCCTCGTGCGGAAACTGGCTCGGGCAAGAGGTGGTCAAGCCAGTTGCCTCGGGTGGCCCGTGACAAAGGTGACAGAGGAATTGCAGGAGGAAGGCCACCTTTAAACGTTGAGGAAGGCTACCTCCCAAGTTGGCAACAACCAGGAAAAAGGAGCGCCGTGAAGGCCTCCCCCCTTCCAAACTGCCAACTCCTTGGAAGGAAGGAGAGAGCAAGCAGCCCCCCGAAGAGTGAAAGAAATGAAGAGCAGAAGAGGGAGAAAGAGGCTGCAGACGAAGGAAGGCTTCGGTGAGGAGGGAGCTTGATACGCCTCCTCCCCTCACACGGAGGGAAGTAACGGCGGGCTCCCCTGATGCCCCCATCCGTCCTCCACCTCGGCGTCCACCCGGAAGCCACGCTGGAACTGAGAAAGGGCAAGAACCGTGCTTTCACACGTCGAAGCCCTCTCCAGATCTGCGCGGCAACCGTCGGACCCGTCTCGTGCACGCGCGGTGACCGCGGGATCCGTTCAACACTACAGGGCAGCGGGAGCTCGTCGCTCCCCGTCGTCGGCGGCATCACCCTCCGAAGGATCCTCCATGCTCCGAATACAAGGGCACAACGCACAGTGAAGAGGAAGAAGCGAGGAAAGACTGTTAGAGAAAATCCCAAGCAGTGAAGAGGAAAGGGCGCCTTTCGATCCTTCTTATAGGCCAAAGGAGGCTACACGCCTTAAATGACCCCCCCCTCCTCGGAAACACGCCAAAGGATTTCTCCCCTAAACAGTCACCTCCAACTCCTCGTCCCCCGCCCTAGCGGGATTCATGAAGCGGCCTGACATTCAAAGCATGAGGAAACGGAAAGACGCCCCGTCAAAAGCCTACCAAAACTGCATGCGAATACCACGCAGGGCATATCGGCACCTCCCAACCACTCAAGATCCGCCAACCAAATCACGGCAAGGATGGTACTCAAACAGAGCAAGTCATTTATTATCACACCAAAAGGAAACCCTCTACAGAGAGGGAAGAAAGACAAAAAGGGAAGGAGGCAAAGTACATCAGGCCTCGGGCCCACTTTGACATTCGGGAACGGCGGAAGGAGACGCGTCACCCCCGGCGCCTTCGGTGACGGCCGGCTCGGACACTGACCTCGCCTGCGCGAGAACTGTCCCGGTCGCAAGCCCTCCCGAAAAGCCCGGAGTCGGTGACCCCGATGGAGGCGACCCCTCCGAATCTCCCCCGACCGACGAGGAAGAGCTGGAAACCGACTCATCCGAGTCATAACACTGGCCGAAGGGGAACTCGATCGCGGAGTTTTGCTCATCGGCGTAGCCCACCGCCCGGCGATAGCCTTGCTTGAACCCCTTTCGAGCACCCCGGCGTAATACTACCTCGTAGTAGGGTAGGGCGACTTTCATCAGGTTGGCCGAATAAGCATCGAGCTCCTGTAACGCTCGATTGCCTCCGCCTCGACCTGCCCCGCCCTTCCGGCAAGCTCGACCCGAGCCCGCTCCGCCTCGGCCGCGGGCTCCTCTACCAGGGCCCGGTCCACCTCAGCCTCAGCTCGGAGACACTCCGCCACCTCCGCCCGATCTAGCAGCTCGGCGCGTTCGAGCTCCCAGCAGTTGTCTAGCTCAAGGCGACGCAGACGCTCCTCCTCAAGGAATCGGCTTGTCCTCTCGAGAGACTCTCGGGTCTTGGCGAGCTGTTCGGCCAGCACCCCGGCTTCCAGTCTGCTTGCCCGCGCCACCTCCCGGAACGCGGAGAACTCCTGCCGGAGCCCCTCATGCTCCCCCTTGAGTCGGGCCAGTTTCCTCTCGCAGCCCCCAAGGGTCCAGGCAAGTTCCGACCGCTCCGCCTCCGTCCGGGCGTGCGCCTCCGCCATCAAAGCCGCCGACCGAGCTATGACCAGGCCGCCCTCCATCAAGACATCAAGGATCCCGGGGGGGTATTACGCCTTTCTCCCCCCTTCGTCCTTGCGGCAATCGACTGGCAGACCCGATACTGGTCGCCCGTGATGCCGAGCCTTTCCAAGGGCTCCGACAGAGGGGACCGCTCCGCCCGGGGCACCCCGCCAGAAGACTCCGCTCGAGTGACGGAACCAACCGCCTCTCGCGCCACGGTCGGTTGGGGTTGCGACGCCTCCCCAGGTGAACCCCCAACCTTGACCGGCACCGCCAGACCGACCGCACCGGGTGCTCCAGACACCTGGGGCTGCAACGCCCTAGCGGGCGAACCCCCAGCCCTGCCTGTCTCGGCCCGTACCTCGCCGACCGAGACATCCCCGCCTTCGGCCAATCCCCCGGCCTCGGTGCCAGCTACTTCGACATCGGCCCCCTCTGCCTCCGTGGGGGGGAGATCCGACCCATCGCCGCCCTCTGATGGGCCCCCGGTCTCCTCGGCCCCCTCTCGCCTAGCAGGTGGGGGAGCTGGCCCCAAGGGGTCGGCCCCATCTTGCCCCCGAGAGGGGAGCACCGCCGAGCCGGAGTCGCCCCCGGCGGTAGGAGGAAGACCGGCCTTCTTGGCCCGTTTCTTGGCCTTCACGGCCTCCCGCAACTTTCCCGCCATGGGATCCTTGCGCTTTGTACCAGTCGGCCGTGAAGACCCCGCGGGAGCCACCCCCTTGCCCTTATCTCGGGCTTGGGCGCAACTCGCAGAAGCATCTGGTTCATCGGCCGCCGAGTCATCTCCCAGATCCATGACCTCAGCAGTTTCCTCCAGAGGTTCCCGCCTAACGTCTGCCACAAAGGGAGAAGACCCGATCAGGAGAAAAAGTAACTACCATCCCAGGAGAAGAGCCTCGAGAGAGGTACCTTTCGACGTCAACCGCGTAAGCAAGCACCGTTCGATGTTCTCCGCCGTCACCAGCTCCTCGGTCGACTGACGGTTACCCAGCAGACGAGCGGCCTGCCGCTCCACGTGGGGAGGGAACTCCTCTGGGCGAGGGGGGAGATTCGGATGAAAATTGGGAGAGATCGGACATCTCCAAAACTTGTCCGTCGCCTCCGCCTTCACCCAAAAGAATTGGGTCTTCCACCCCTTGTGCGAGGAGTCCTTCGCAGCGAGGGAGATGCAACTCCTGTTCCTCCTTGCCTGGATGAAGTAAAAGCCCTTCCCCGCCGACGGGTGCGCTTTCAACTCGAAAAAATAATGAAAGAGGTCCAAGGAAGGAAAAATGTCGTGCTGACGACAGAGAATCCGAAAGGCAGAAAGAAGGAGATATGAGTTGGCCACCAACTGAATAGGCGCCAACTGGAAAAACTCGAGAAGCTGGAGTACAAGAGGCTCGAAGGGAAGGCGGAACCCACTCTTCCAGGCCAGAAGGAAAGTGCAAATGTGCCCCGTACAGCTGTCCAGACTCGTCTCATACGGGGTGGCGGCAGCAAAACTGTACCTGAGAGGCAAGCGAAAGCGATGCTCCAGTTTCCTCACCTCGGCCTCCCCCAACTCACTACAGTTGGAGACGGGCTCCCGCCTCACCTGCCCGATTTCCAGAGGCAGACCAGCCATCAAGCCAGAAGATGATCCCTCGTGCGAGCTCGAAGACTCCAGAGGGGAAGGAAGTTGCCGGACCGCCTCTGCGGTTATCCTCGCCAACTCCTCGAACGCCGCCGCAAGGCTCTGCGCCTCCACTGTGCCCTCACGGCGCATCAAGGAGCCCCAGAAACAAAGAAACTAAGGAAAGCCCAAAACCCTGAAAAGCCTAGAACGACAAACAGCGCCCAACGCCTATAAAACGCTGGAGGGAGGCGGCGCGTCGTTCCGTGCTCCGAGAAAAGGGGGGCCCTTCAGTTCAAATCCGTCAGGATCATCATTACGGGCCCAGGCGACCACTATACGTGGCTCCATCACGCCAACAGAATTCCGCCCACCTGAGCAACGCCGGTCCAAAGCCTCAAAAACTACTCGACCGAGCCTCCATGGCTCGGGAGTAGGAGGGGGACAAGTGGAGAGGGGGATTTCTGTAGCCCACCCAAAGAGCAGCCCAACTAGACCCAACAGGGTCCAACGAGGCGAGCCCACCCGGGTGACAGCCCACAGGGCCCACTCAGGGAAGAAAAGCCCAATAAGAAAATACTCGAGGAACCAACTCTCCCCGGCGGCCTCTAGGCTCGGAGGGCCCGAGTGATGGTCAGGTCATAAGGAAGGTCCGGCCCAAGCCGTTTCCCCGCCCGGGAGAGACAGGCATTAGCCGACCTATCCGACCCCTCTTCCACCGAGCTATGCTCATCACCCGGATAGGGCGGGCGTTTCAGGAGCTCGGCCAGACCGAACATCATCCGTTCAAGAGTCCCCAACGGATAGGGGAGCCAGGAAACTGCCGGACTTTAAGGCGATAACGTCCCCACGATAAGGCCATGAAAGCCCACGTCAAGGACGTAACTCCCGCCGGAGACCCCTCAGCTTGCTGGACTCCTGAAGGCAGCACACTATTTAAACCAGGGCTACCCTCCGACAGAAGAGAGCCATCCAGGTACTCATAGACCTAAACTCCTGAGCAATCTGCTTCACCCTCTGGTGGAGAGGAATCTCGCGCGCTAGCTTTTCTCCTCCCCATTATTGCTTCCACCATAGCTCTACTGACTTAGCCATCGGAGGGTTTTACCCCAGGGAAGTCCCCTGGGCCCTCTGATACGTTTCCCTATCTTGCAGTTCATCTTCAGGTGATCCACAGCCCGCTCAGGATACAAGCGCGAGATTTCGCCTCTTCATGTGTCGTTGTCTAAGGGGGAGCTTTGCATGTGATCCTATCTGCTTAACTCATCAGGACTTGCATGAGTCAATACCTTATGGGTGTTTGAGTGCTTGTTTGCGTGCTCATTATTGTCATGCCATACACCATTTCCAATTGCTGCAACTTGTGAGTATTTGCATATCATTTTGTCATCTTGCATTCTTCATGACCATATTGTCCCCATTTGCATTTCCAATTTCCACATTTGAATTTCAACAATTGGTATCAAATGGTCTTGCTGCCATCATGGTATCCCCATCATGACCCCTATTTCTGATTATGTCAAAGGGGGAGAGAGAGCATTATCGCATAATATTTTATCATCATCAAAATGCGGGAGATTGTTGTGCATTATGATTTTGATGATTACAAAATGCCTTTGTTGCTTGGTCGTGTGCGAGAATGGTTGTTCATGTCCTCATGTGTATGAAGGTTGAAATGGTTGTGGAAATGTTCATAAACTGTTCTCTAAGGCTTATCATCATGTGGATGCATTGTGATTTTATAAGGCTCATACGTGCTTTAAGGTTAGCACGAGGCTCATACGTGCTTTGAGGTTAGCACAAACATTGCATATGAGGTCTTGTCTGCATATGATGTATATACATTGTTCATGCATGTGCACAGTTCGCAACATCAAGTCTATACATAGCATGCCACCAAGTCTATACATTGTTCATGCATGTGCACAGTTTGCAACATCAAGTCTATACATTGCATGCCACAAAGTCTATACAATGTCTGTTGCATAACACAAAGTCTATACATTCAAAGTCTGTACACTCTTTCATGCATACAGCAAGTCTGTACAATCATTCATGCATATGCAAAGTCTATACATCCGCATACTAACAAGTCTATACATTGGTTGCAGGCACATCAAGTCTATACATCCTTCAGCAGCAAGTCTATACATCATCAAGTCCATACATCAGCAAGTCTGTACAGCCATCAAGTCTATACATCAGCAAGTCTATACAACTAGCAAGTCTATACATCAGCAAGTCTATACAGCCAGCAAGTCTATACATCAGCAAGTCTATACATCCTGTAACACGAAGTCTATACGTTGGCTGATTGCACAGGCTCAAAGTCTGTACGTTGGCTGCTAGCACAAATTCAAAGTCTATACACTCTTCAAACTCTATTCATTCTTCAAAGTATTTGAGGATGAAAAATCATGGTTGATCTTCATGGGATTATGGTAATATTTAATCAATTGTTTCCCATTGATTTGATGGTGTTTTTACTTATTTTTCAGGCCCAAACTAGAAGGGGTTGACCCATGGGGTCGACCCTCTCAGGTTCTATTCAAAACAGAACCTATATGATGAAACCAGCCTGAAAGGGTCGACCCCTGGGGTCGACCCTTGCCACCCAGAACCTAATACATGGTTCTGTTTTAAGTTCTGGGAACACGAGGGTCGACCCTGTGGGTCGACCCATTGAAAGGGTTGACCCTGGGATCGACCCATGTAACCCAGAACCAAATTTTTGGTTCTGTTTGGCTTCTGTGTGCCCGAGGGTCGACCCCTTCCGATCGAACGTCTAGCCACCATGTTTGACCGCCGTTTTCTTACCCCAAAAGTCCTACCAATCAATTTCTAATGTCCTATATGTCTCCCTAATTCGTGGATCTGGTCTCCAAGCTGTCCCTTGGCCGTTCTAATCATTTATATACATCTCTTGGGTTGCAAACCCTAAGGAAGAGGATGCTAGATCTAAAAATCATTTTCTTCTAACCTTTGTGAGTGCAGGTCGAAAGTAGCAGCTCCATGGCTTCTCCCACGTTCTTCTGAGCTTGTGTATGAAGGGAAGAACAAGGTTTCACGTCCTCATCCACTCCTCTGCCACAAGCTGCGAAGAAAATCAAGATACAAGCATCATCCATGCAAGAATCAATCATTCTTCTTCAAGAACGGGTTCCATACTTCAGAAGCATTCAAATATGTTCAAAGGAGAGAAAGGGGGAGCTCTAATCACTGCAACATCTTCTTCATTCTGATTTCTCAATATTGTTATTGATAGAGCTTGAATATCTATCTTAAGACATCTTTGGATGGTTTTATAAATCTTATATCCACTCTCTCTTGCATACATATATATGAGCTGCGAATTGTGTGATTCAACAATCCTAATGCTCATGTGATCCTTGTATAGGATGAAGATGAAGAGGGGGATCTCTGAACCGTTCACTTCTATTGTCTTGTTTGAGATTAGCTTAAAGTTTGAGCTTATCATTTCTATCTGTTCTTTCAGGTGAAGAAGAAATTGGAAGAAGGAAAAGACATGCATCTCGAGGAGGCGAAGAAGATGATGTCTAAATCATCATCATCTGTCAACGAGCAAGGAGAATCAGATTTTGCTGAAGAAGGGGGAGCCTTATACTTGACAGATCTGTCTAGTGTTCATCTCTATAATTTGTTTGGAGGGTCATAGCATATATGTGTTTTTGGTTCATATACATTTGAGACAATACTTTGTGTGGGTGTTCGGAGAAAGGGGTCTCCGAGTGTGTGGGTTGATTTATGTGTGTCGATTTGTGCGGAGTATATCCGCGTGTGTGGTCGGGCGTAACTTGGGGTGTGCTCCCCGTGTGTGGTTGGGAGTTTACTCCCGTGTGGTTGTGCAGGCATTGTCCTACGTGTGTGTGGACGGAGTTGTGACTCCGTGTGAGGAATTTGTTCGGGGTGTGTTCCCCTGTGTGTGTGTGTGTGTGTGTGTGTGTGTGTGTGTGTGTGTGTGTGTGTGTGTGTGTGTGTGTGTGTGTGTGTGTGTGTGTGTGTGTGTGTGTGTGTGTGTGTGTGTGTGTGTGTGTGTGTGTGTGTGTGTGTGTGTGTGTGTGTGTGTGTGTGTGTGTGTGTGTGTGTGTGTGTGTGTGTGTGTGTGTGTGTGTGTGTGCTGATGTGGCAGTAGTTTGAGGCAAGGCCTCGTGTGTGGTTTGCTGCGAAAGCAGCGCGTGTGTGTTGGGGTTCGTCCCCGTGTTGCTACATTTTATAGCGTGTAGTGAAGCCTCACCGGTTTGGTGAGGGGTGGATGTAGGGAGCCCGTCGTGATCCCGAACCACCTTAAAAATCCCCGTGTCTTGTGATTTGATTCGTGTGATTGTGTGTTCACTATTCTATCTGTTTGTGCAATCGTGTGGGTTCGGTTATATTGAGTGAATCTAGTTTAAACTTGTTTAAGATTAATTTCCTCAATCCTATCAATCTTGTAAATTCCGCTGTGTGCTAGTTGTGTTTTTAATTGGACATAGTTTTTAGTAGAAGGATCTATTCACCCCCCCTCTAGATCCGTGTTCCTGCACTACGGGACCCAACACGTTGCATGTTGTTATTTTGTTGGTATTATGTTGTTTAGGACGTGTGGTTTGACAGGTTTTATAGGTTTTCGTCGTTACCCGGCGATTCCGGTCGCCCGGGAGGGAACCCACTTGCAAACATAACCCGTCCGTAACCCAGACAGTGTGACGGTCCTTCCAGGAACCGTCACATCCGTAACGGTCCATAGGGGACGCGTTACGTCACTGTAACGGCCCTTTGGAGGCGTGTCACAGTGAGTGTAACGGCCAGGCTCCCGACCGTTACATTTATGTTGAATTCCGTTGACCTGTTGAGGCGGTTGGCCTGACGGCCTATCGGGCGGCCGTCAGGAGATTGTAACGCGCCTGGGCGAGCGTTTTACACCGTTTTCTGAACGTTTAAAAATTGTTAGCGTTAATTTTGGTCTCGGGTGGACCTGACGGCCTGTCGGCCGGCCGTCAGGGTGATGTAACGCGCCACCGCGAGCGCGTTACGTCCCATTTGATCTGTTTGAGCTGGAGCTTCAGTGGCTGTAACGGTCAGGGGCGGACGCATCACAGCCGATGTAACGCGCCCTTCCCCGACCGTCACACACCTATAACGCGGTGGCAGCAGACCGCCACACGCCTGTTAGTTCCAAAAAGATACCGACCTATTCTTTAATGCTTCCCGAAATGTTTATATGCCATGTTGAGTTATTTTATAATATAATGGCATGTTTGTAAATCCCAATTGAGTAGCTTTTCTTTCCTTGCAATGGAACCAATGTTGTAGCCCTAAGGTCTTTGAGTACCGACCCGCTTGGGGATAGCGGAGGGGTATTTCCCATCACACGGTTTTTAAGCTAGTACCGTGGGCTCCTTGCCAATGGTAGCGTCCTACCAAGGGAGAAATCTAGCTAGAGGGCCTGGCTTAGGCGAGAGTCAGTGTGTGCACACGTGGTCAGAGGCTGTGGACTGACACTGACGAGTGTCACTCTGACTGGTCACTTTGTTTGGTACTGTTTACGCGCTCAGCTTGTCGTGTTGCCGACTGCGAGTGCTTGAGCCGCAGTATAAGTCATCAATGGACGCATCTAGTTTCTGTTCCCGGTGGTTGTACTGTTCCCTGTGGCTTGGATTAGTTGAGGCATATTCTACTGGTAGATTTAGTTTCAGTCTCTTAGACTTACTCGTTATTGGCATGTATTCGCTGTTATGTCTGTTTAGTTAGATTTTACAGCTTTATTGTGATTAGTTATTCATGTCATTGCCTGTTATTTAATTCAATGCATGCTCTAATTGTCTTTACTTTTGCATGTATGCTTGTTTAGTGCGGGGTAGGGATCCGCGTGACCCCTATTGAGTCTGGCTGTGACTCACCCTTCTTCTTTCAGGTGAGCCGCGCCCGTCGTCCCCCGGTGTTTCCCGTGTGCCCGGAGACCGTGCCTAGCTGCCAGCAGTAGACGAGTTGCCTTGTTGGGCTCTCTTGTGTACTTTTGCCGGGGTATGTCCCGTGTAGTTGTACTTTTGGACTGCACTCTTGTGCCTCTGGACTAGTATATATATTTAGCACCTGTTTATTTTAAATTGCTTCCGCTCTTCTGCTAATTTTTTTTTAAATGTTGAATCTAATATGCGCGCTTGTGATTGCAATTCGTTATGCATCCTCTCGACAAACTTCACTAACCCTTCAGGGGCCTCATCAGTCTCTTGGGTGGCTTCCCCAGTTCCTGGTATCGGTGTATCGTTGTTATCGATATATCGGTATCCGACTCTCTGGGTCATCACAGTTGGTATCAGAGCGGAGTTGAGGATTTGTATAAGGAATTGGAATTTATACTTGTCCAGAGCTAGTCCTTCCGTGTTGTCTTTTGCTGGCTTAGGTTGTTTTCCGTGTGATTGATGGATTTGTTGTTGTTTTATGTTTTTCGAGTGCAAGATGCCACCTCGTCGCGGAAGACCTCCTCGAGCCCCTACGCGTACACCTAGAGAAGAGAGTGGTTCTGCTCAACCTCCTGTAGTTCCTGCTGTTCCTGTAGTTCCTCCTCCAGCGCCAGTCGTTGCTCCTCAGGTTGAAGTGCCTGGTAGTCGAGGCAAGGCTCTTAAAGAATTTCTCTTGTTCAATCCGCCTGCTTTCGACGGACAGCCTGATCCAGAGGTAGCGAGGCAGTTGCTGGATGCAATTGAGCGCGTGTTCCTGTCTATGGAGTGCGCGAAGGACGAGAAGGTTATTCTTGCAGTATTTCAACTTCAAGGTACAGCCATTACGTGGTGGAAAGCTGAGTGGCAGATTGCATTTCATTCTAGGCCCCTTCGGCAGATCACTTGGGCAGAGTTTGTTGCAGCTTTCGAGCATGCCTACACTCCTGCCTGCTTGCAGATGGCGAAGATGTACCAGTTCATGGAATTATTCCAAGGTGATATGACCATGCTTCAATATCGGAATAAATTTATGGAATTGGGTCAGTATGCGCCCCATGTGCTAGCTAATGAAGCTTTGAAGACTGAGCAGTTCTTGCGAGGGTTAAGGCCAGAGTTGAAATTACCGTTGATTGCGAGTCGTGTTGCTGATCTAGATGGTACGTGCCAGGCAGCTGTGGCACTTGAGCTGGAGATGGCGAGACCTGGAGGGTATCCACAAATGGGGTTGGTTCAGCCGGTGATGCAGTTTCAGCAGACTTACCGACCGCCAGTGGCAGGAGTTCCCTCGGTTCAGCCAGATATTAGCGATGTTTCTTCTTCTTCTAAGCCCAAGTTTAAAAAGTTCAAGAAGAAGAAGAAGTTCTTCCAGCAGCTGTCGTCCGGTGCAGATACTGTTCAGCAGCCGACAACGCCTTCACCCCAGAGTCGTCAGAGTTCGCTGTCAGTCAGCCGTGGACTTTTCAGAGATGCGGTGGTCACCATAAGGGTCAGCCGTGTTCTCTTCCAGTTGTTTGTTTTCGCTATGACCAGCTTGGTCACGTTGTTCGAGATTGCCCATTGAGGCCGAAGCCGGTGTAGGCTCCTTTGTTTTCTCAGCCTCAGCAGTCACAATTCAGACCTCCTCCAGTACCTCAACCTCAGCAACAATTTTATTCTCAAGTTTCAGCGTCTTCCCTGCAGTCTTCAGCCGGATCCAAGAAGCAAAAGGACAAGGTTTCTCATATTTCTCGAGCTGAAGTGGTTGCATCCCATCTGGTGGAAGGTACGATTATGCTTTATGGTCTTTCAGCTCGTGTCTTATTTGATTCTGGTGCTTCTCACTCTTTTATCTCTGAGGATTTCATTGCATGCATTGAGGAGCCAACGTCAGAGATAACTTGTAAATTGTATGTTGAGATGCCTTCTGGAGATTTTATGATCACGCCTCTGTGTTTGGAAGAATCTCCTATCATGATTAATAATCGTCAGTTGCCGGCGAGATTGTATGCGTTGCAGTTGGCAGATTATGACGTCATTCTGGGTATGGATTGGTTGGAGCAATATGGAGCTGTGGTTGATTGCAGATCAAAGAAGGTTTATTTTCAGCCACAGGGGAAATCGGCATTTTATTTCCAAGGTATTCGATCTCGTTCTTCTCGTATGATTATTTCTGCTATTCGAGCCTATAGGTTGCTTAGTGCAGGTTGCCAGGGATTCTTAGCTTCTGTGGTTGCTGTTGAGAAACCACGACAGGACGTTAGTGATATTCCTGTTGCTTGTGAGTTCCTAGATGTGTTTCCTGACGAGTTGCCAGGCTTGCCTCCAGAGCGAGAAATTGAAATGGTGATTGAACTGATTCCTGGTACATCCCCGTTAGCAAAGACACCGTATCGAATGGCTCCAGCTGAACTTAAAGAACTGCCAGCACAGCTACTTGAATTGCTGGAAAAAGGCTATATTCACCCCAGTCTTTCTCCGTGGAGTGCTCCAGTGCTATTTGTGAACAAGAAAGATGGAAGCCTGAGACTTTGTATTGATTACAGACAGCTGAATCAGGTGACTATCAAGAATAAATATCCGCTCCCCAGGATTGATGATTTGTTTGACCAGTTACAGTCTGCTACTGTCTTTTCACGGATTGACCTTCGGTCTGGCTATTTTCAATTACGGATTCGAGAATCTGATGTGGAGAAGACAGCTTTCAATACTCGATACGGTCATTATGAATTTCTGGTAATGCCGTTTGGTTTGACTAATGTCCCAGCAGCTTCCATGGACCTAATGCAGCGTATCTTTCGTCCATATCTGGATCAGTTCGTGGTGATCTTTGTTGATGACATTCTGATTTATTCTGCTTCTGACGAAGATCATGTGTAGCATTTGAGGATCGTTCTGCAGACTCTGAGAGATCACGAGCTTTATGCGAAGTTCAGTAAATGTGAATTCTGGCTTCAGGAAATTCATTTTCTTGGCCATGTGATTTCTGGTGATGGAGTAACAGTGGACCTTGTAAAGATTGAAGCTGTTCTGAATTGGCAGAGACCGAGAACTGTGACAGAGATAAGAAGTTTTTTAGGTTTGGTTGGGTATTATCGAAGATTCATCCAGGATTTTACAAAGATTGCAGCACCTATGACTAGACTGACTCATAAAGATGTGCCTTTTGTCTGGTCAGATCAGTGTGAGGATAACTTTGTTGAATTGAAAAGGCTCTTGACTTCTTCTCCAGTGTTGATTTTGCCTTCCGGCTCGGGTGGATTTATGGTTTGCACAGATGCTTCTCGAGTGGGTTTGGGTGCAGTGCTGATGCAACATGGTCAGGTTATTGCATATGCATCTCGACAATTGAAATAGCATGAAGAAAATTATCCCACACAGGATCTGGAGCTAGCTGTAGTTATTTTTGCCTTAAAGATCTTGAGACATTATCTGTATGGTGAGAAGTTTCAGATTTTTACTGATCATCAGAGTTTACAGTATATATTCTCCCAGAAAGATCTGAATCTCAGGCAGCTTCGATGGATGGAATATGTAGCGACCCAGATTCCGGATACCCGGCATACCCGGTAGGACTACCGGATACACGTGATACCGCATGGAACCCGCAAGGCCTACCAAGAGTGGGAAAGCTCCGAAAGGATAAGGGCATGTGTAGAGTACATTGAAGCCACAGAGATATAACAGAAGTAATTAAATTTCATTCGATCGGTTTGCTAAAGTAGCAGAAATAAAAATTACTTTATAATTAACAGTTTCAAATTAATAATTATATCCCAGAGTCAGTCCAAAGCTAAAGACAACAAGTCTAGCACAGTACAGTCGACAGAAAGGAAAGACGTACCAAAAGGTCGGGGGAAGCCCGACGTAGGTACCAGCAGGCGGCAACGGCACGCAACGAGCACGCACTCCAGGAACCACGCGGAAGCAGAACGTACAACGTCACCCCACCTGAAAAGTAGGGGTGAGCCACGTGTCACTGGCTCAATAGGGGTCACGCGGTTCCCCACTGAAAAATACGCAGTAACACGGAACAACAACAACAAAAACAGCAGGTGTAGTAAAGTAGGAAACTACACTACAAAGCTGCAAAACTACACTACAAGCAGTAGTAAACAGACGGGAAGTAGGAGCAGGGAGCAAGCAAGAAAGGGGAAGAACCCGCGCCAGACAAGTGGCGGCCGAACTAACCTCGGCACCCCAAACTACTCCAAACAGCGACAGAAGGGCGACTCTGATCTAGCAAAGTCAGAAGTTACCGATCTGTCGACACAACACCAGGTCTAAGACGAAGACCTGTAAGAATAGACAAAAGGTCTAGAGAAGACCCACAGACGACCGACAGACTTGATCACGCACACACGACTAGAACATCGTGCACACTGTCCCACGCACGACCAGAACATCATGCATGTGACAAAATAGTAACCTCGGGTGCAGCCACGGAGAGGCCAACCCAAAAGGTCACGACGCACAAGAAACGCCGGGAGTCACGGGTCACGTGACGGAAGCACCTCCTCCTCACGAGAGGAACAGCCAGCTGCGTCCACAGACGTCTTATGCTGCCCACCAAGCACCTAGTCAACGCTGTCGTCCCAAAGAACCGACAGGGACAAGACACCCACAGAACCAAGTCCAAGGAACTACCGTTCCGAGTCCAAGGAGAAACAACCGCACCCACGCAAAGCGGGACCGCAGTACCAACACGACGAGTAACTAGTCAGGGTCACGCCTGTCGGCGTCAGTCCAACCGCCCCTGACCACGTGTGCACACACAAGCTTTATGCCCAAGCCAGGACTCTAGCTAGTTTTCTCCCCGTAGCGGACGCTACTACCACACAGGAGCCCACGGAAACTAGCTTATAAACCATATCTCGGGGATACCCCTCCGCTATCCGCTAGCGGGCCGGCACTCAAAGACCTAGGGTAACAACAAATGGAGGCTCACGAGACACAGAGACTCTAAAACACAAGTGCCGAAGTACAAGCAGGCAAGAATGCCCCACGACACGTACTTCAAGGCACCAATGGCAGCACAACCACTGCCAATAGACTCAGGACAAGGCAACTAGACCTACCGCGTAATGATCCTGAGTCGAACGACTCAAGGGCAATATCGTCACAGACAGCGGAACAAGCTGCCAATCGGTCTAATCCTAAGCCACAAGAAACGACACTCCGCAGAAAATGACTCACGGAGACCTGAGGGAACACCGAAGACCCTCAGCACACGCCTCGACATGCAAACCGAGGTAACACAGCACCTCAAGGCATCCAGAACCAGTGTCTCGGATTGGACAGAACCGCCAAGACACCCACACACAAGGTCACCTGTCAACCACTGGGTCACCCCGGGTTGACCGGGACCCGACCAAAACACATACAAAAGTAGGATAGAGAATCCTACCACAAGCAAGAAGACTCCTGGCCACCTTACAACGTAGTCTTAACCCTCATAGGACGTCAGAGACAACCACGGGACAACGGGCAGGCTACAAGGACAAGCCAAGGCAAGTAGAAACTGAAACAACGAAAATCGGAGCACAACGATTGTAACACGTCACCCTTAGACCGTTACACACATGTGACGGTCTAACTCTAGGCCGTTACACTCCACATGACGGTCAGAGGAGAAGCCGTCACACACAACGCCCTACACAACCCCTAGAACACAGAAGGCACGTAACGGCCAGCATCAGGCGCGTTACACAGCTCTAACGCGCCCGACCCGGGCCGTCAGGGCCAACAGACCTCAAACTCAAAGCACACTAGAACCGCGTAACGTGCTAGACCAGGCGCGTTACAGACACCTAACGCATGGGAGCAGGCGCATCAGGGCCAACAGGCTCAAGTCAAGAAAACAACTGGCTGAGAGGCATGTAACGGTCCGGACCGGACGCGTTACAACCACCTAACGCACGGGGGCGTGGCCGTTAGAGCCAACGGCACAACCACCCACTCAGCCAGAACAGCATGTAACGGTCCATCACGGACGTGTTACATAGGCCTAACGCGCAGGGGCATGGCCGTTAGAATCAACCGGCATAGCCACCCAAACTCGGCCCAAAACGAAGTGTAACGGCCTGGGGCAGGCGCTTTACACACACCTAACGCACGAGAGCACAACCGTTAGGCGAACTGACTCAACCGGTCAAGCGGTCAAACAGAACGTAACGGCCTACACCAGGCGCATTACACCCACCTGACGCACAGGGGCAGGCGCGTCAGGGGAACCGACTTAACCAAAGCACTAAACGACAAGATAGGCGTAACGCGTCTCATGGGACGCGTCAGAGGGCTGTGACGCGCCACTCCTGGGCCGTCACACACTCAAAACCACCAAGAACTAAAAATCGCCTAGACGCTGTGACGGTCTGTCGTGGGGCCGTCAGGGCCATGTGACGGTCCCTGGAACGACTGCCACACCAGTCACGGCGGGAAAATAGAGGGTTGGCCAAATCGGCCCGTTCCATGCCCCATTCACGCCGAAGCGCATGGGAAACAACCCTCGACGATGAAAAACCACATAAAGAGGCTAAAAAGCCTACATGCACGGGTTAAAACGCTAGATCGGGGCGATTTTAACAAATCGACCCTAAAAGAGCCAACGAGGTTCCCGGACTCCTATCGGCCTCGAATGACCACCGATCAACACAAAACTAGCATGGATGGGATCCTAACATCCCAACGGTCAGTTCAACACTAACCGAGCTACAAATGGTTGCCGTTTTCTGGCGAACCCTACAAAACCCGAAAATCACGGTTTAGGCAAACCAAGCCCAAACTCGACCGTTTCCTTGCCGAACGACGTGTAATGGCAGGGAAAACGGAGAGGAAGAAGTGAGGAACCGTCACCCTACCTCCACCGAAGAAACCGTGCCCCGAAGGGACTAAAATGCGTCGAAAACCGCGCCGCGAACCGAACCGTCGGCTTTGAATCCACCGTTCGGGATCGCGCCAAAATCAATCTGATCCTCGCTCCATCACGCGCCTCAGCAGCTCCCCGACGTCGCCCCCTCACCAACGGTCCCCTCCGTCTGCAGCCGGAGGCGAGAGGGTGGGAGAACGAGAGAGAACGGGAGAGAGAGGGAGAGAACACGAGAGTGAGGAGAGAGAGAGGGGGGTTATAAGAAAAGAAATTAGAAAATATTTCTAATTTCCGAAAATACGCCGAAAATGCACAAATTCAGAAAAATACGTAAAAATAGTCGAAACGACCGGCTCGACGAGTACATTGTCGATGTAGCATCAACGAGTCGAGGAACTGAGAAACAAACTCACCGTAGGGTTCCGTAGCTAGTACGAGAGAAAAACCTACACGGCTCGTAAAACTAAACTCGGAAGCCACCAAAGCGAACCGAAACTCACCGAAACCAATCCAAAAGATCCAATGAAGATCCAGCAAGACCTACCAAGGATCCAGGGCATTACATCCTCCCCTCCTTTACGAAATTTCACTCTCGAAATTAAGGACTAACAAAGGAGAAGCAGGGAAGAACAACCCAACAACACAATTACGGAAGCAATACGAATCTCAAAAAACACAGCTCAGAGGAATAATGTCAGATCACAATCACGAGTACATGCTCTGGATCGAGCACGGCACCCAAGTGAACACAAGTCCAACACCTCCGAAACAAGGCAACGTCGTTTACGTCTCACAGGGAAAAGAGACATGACTGCCACAACAACAATCACCTGACCTAGAAACACAATGGCAGCACGGCAAGCGGCAGCTTACACGAGGAGACACAGTCCTCTCAGCTGACAGCTCGACCACATCATCGGCTCCAGTGCCAAAGGCAATAGGGAACACATGGCACACAGGACGCCAAAGATAACACTGGACCACAAACACAAACAAGTCAGTCCTCACTCAGATATCACATCTGATCGAGTCGCAAGCTAACTCTACCAGAGAAAGAGAGTACAGCAAGCTAACCGACAAGACAATGGTCCAAGGCAGAGACATAAAATCATAGAGAAACAACACTTACAGAAACAACACAATGGCAACACCTGCAGGTTTCTAGTTCCACTCTGAACACAGAACCATGGAACACAACTGCAAGCAGGGTCACATCAAGGCACAGAAATAGCTGAGCACATGACCACATGGGAACGGGTCACGCATCAGACTGCTCACCAAGGAGAGACCCACAACAACGAGAAACGACAATCTCAGGGAACGCAACTCAAGGACTACAAACATGCCTCGAGAGCACAACACCCCAAAAAAGAAATGCAGAGCAAAAGGGTACTCAATCAACAGAAATGCCGACAAATTCCCCAACACTCGTAAATGCCAATGCCAATAGTAGAAAACCACCAACAACAGCACGGCAACAGAAAAAGTCAAGGCACCAGAAGCCAAGACGAAGTCACATCGAGAAAGAACAAACCTCTCGACAAGTGAGTAGCTAACTCACACGCTTCCGCTGCGCATTCAGCGACACACACAGGCATCAGAACAACCCCGATAGTCGCATCTCAGCACACACCAGATGCCTTCGCAATCAATGAAGATCACAAATAACACGCCACGAGTACCGATCTCGTGAACAACCGATCACAAGAGCCTAAGTGCAACAGGGGGAGTGCACCAGCTTCAGCACAAAACACAAGGAAAGCATCAATCTCAGCTTAGCTTCACGTCCTCAAAACGATAAATGAGCCTTCACAATACATCGGCCGCTGGACACGTCACGACAAAAACGGTACACAACATCTCTTAACACCATAATGGAGTCCAAAGCCAAGCAACCGTATAGCAAAGAGCAGATCAGGCTCAGAACAAAGCTGTCCACAATAAACAGACATAGGACAAAGGCATCACTAAGATAGCAATCCCAAGGCAGACCTCGAAAAAGATTCCACCAGAAGGGACGAGCAGCAAGAAGCTCAACCATAAAAGCTCACCAGGAAAGGGAAATCCTAGCTTCCCTGAGCAACTTCTCCAACACGGAATCTAATCGAGCACTTCAACAGAAGAAAAACACATCAGGAGCTGAACAGACTCAAGCCGGGATGACCAAGACAACGTGAGAACGTGTACGGCCATCAAACCAAGGCTAAAGATCAACAGCAACCTGAACAACACACGGAGAAAACCTCAAACAACGTACTGCAGATTCAAGCCTTCCGTCGAACTCTGCCAAGTACAACATAACCGAAATCGACCCGACGACGAAAAGAAACACCTCGTCACAACCTGACGAGAGCAGATCCATCTCGTACAGTGCTAGAACAGCACGCACAAGACAACACACTGAAAACAACGTGACAAAGAATCGCAAACCGTAGCCAGCTGAAGACTGTACTGGACTTTCACGACTTTGGATACAGTATATCTCGGATTCCCATGTACTTCACACAACAATGCTCCGATAGCTCAGAAAAGAACTCCGAACATCTTAGAACACTGCTCTGATACCAAGCTGTAGCGACCCGGATTCCGGATACCCGGCATACCCAGTAGGACTACTGGATACACGTGATACCGCATAGAACCCGCCAGGCCTCCCAAGAGCGGGAAAGCTCCGAAGGGATAAGGGCATGTGTAGAGTACATTGAAGCCACAGAGATATAACAGAAGCAATTAAATTTCATTCGATCGGTTTGCTAAAGTAGCAGAAATAAAAATTACTTTTTAATTAACAGTTTTAAATTAATAACTATATCCCAGAGTCAGTCCAAAGCTAAAGATAACAAGTCTAGCACAGTACAGTCGACAGAAAGGAAAGACGTACCAAAAGGTCAGGGGAAGCCTGACACAGGTACCAGCTGGCGGCAACGGCACGCAACGAGCACGCACTCTAGGAACCACGCAGAAGCAGAACGTACAACGTCACCTCACCTGAAAAGTAGGGGTGAGTCACGTGTCACTGGCTTAGTAGGGGTCACGCGGATCCCAACTGAAAAATACGCAGTAACATGGAACAACAACAACAGAAACAGTAGGTGTAGTAAAGCAGGAAACTACACTACAAAGCTGTAAAACTACGCTACAAGCAGTAGTAAACAGATGGGAAGTAGGAGTAGGGAGCAAGCAAGAAAGGGGAAGAACCCGCGCCAGACAAGTGGCGGCCGAACTAACCTCGGCGCCCCAAACTACTCCAAACAGCGACAGAAGGGCGACTCTGATCTAGCAAAGTTAGAAGTTATCGATCTATCAACACAACACCAGGTCTAAGACGAAGACCTGTAAGAACAGATAAAAGGTCTAGAGAAGACCCACAGACGACCGACAGACTCGATCACACACACACGACTAGAACGTCGTGCACACTGTCCCACGCACGACCAGAACATCATGCATGTGACAGAACACTGACCTCGGGTGCAGCCACAGAGAGGCCAACCTAGAAAGGTCACGACGCACAAGAAACGCCGGGAGTCACGGGTCACGTGACGGAAGCACCTCCTCCTCACGAGAGGAACAGCCAGCTGCGTCCACAGATATCTTATGCTGCCCACCAAGCACCTAGTCAACGATGTCGTCCCAAAGAACCGACAGGGACAAGACACCCACAGAACCAAGTCCAAGGAACTACTGTTCCGAGTCCAAGGAGAAACAACCGCACCCACGCAAAGCGGGACCGCAGTACCAACACGACGAGTAACTAGTCAGGGTCACGCCTGTCGGCGTCAGTCCAACCGCCCCTGACCACGTGTGCACACACAAGCTTTATGCCCAAGCCAGGCCTCTAGCTAGTTTTCTCCCCGTAGCGGACGCTACTACAACACAGGAGCCACAGAAACTAGCTTATAAACCATATCTCGGGGATACCCCTCCGCTATCCGCTAGCGGGCCGGCACTCAAAGACCTAGGGTAACAACAAATGGAGGCTCACGAGACACATAGACTCTAAAACACAAGTGCCGAAGTACAAGCAGGCAAGAATGCCCCATGACACGTACTTCAAGGCACCAATGGCAGCACAACCACTGCCAACAAACTCAGGACAAGGCAACTAGACCTACCGTGTAACGATCCTGAGTCGAACGACTCAAGGGCAAGATCGTCACAGACAGCGGAACAAGCCGCCAATCGGTCTAATCCAAAGCCACAAGAAACGACACTCTGCAGAAAATGACTCACGGAGACCTGAGGGAACACCGAAGACCCTCAGTACACGTCTCGACATGCAAACCGAGGTAACACAGCACCTCAAGAAATCCAGAACCAGTATCTCAGATTGGACAGAACTGCCAAGACACCCACACACAAGGTCACCTGTCAACCACTGGGTCACCCCGAGTTGACCGGGACCCGACCAAAACACATACAAAAGTAGGATAGAGAATCCTACCACAAGCAAGAAGACTCCTGGCCACCTTACAACGTAGTCTTAACCCTCATAGGACGTCAAGAGACAACCACGGGACAACGGGCAGGCTACAAGGACAAGCCAAGGCAAGCAGAAACTGAAACAACGAAAATCGGAGCACAAGGATTGTAACACGCCACCCTTAGACCGTTACACACATGTGACGGTCTAACTCTAGGCCGTTACACTCCACGTGACGGTCAGAGGAGAAGCCGTCACACACAACGCCCTACACAACCCCTAGAACACAGAAGGCACGTAACGGCCAGCACCAGGTGCGTTACACAGCTCTGACGCGCCCGACCCGGGCCGTCAGGGCCAACAGACCTCAAACTCAAAGCACACTCGAACCGCGTAACGCGCTAGACCAGGCGCGTTACAGACACCTAACGCATGGGAGCAGGCGCGTCAGGGCCAACAGGCTCAAGTCAAGAAAACAACTGGTTGAGAGGCATGTAACGGTCCGGACCGGACGAGTTACAACCACCTAACGCACGGGGGCGTGGCCGTTAGATCCAACGGCACAACCACCCACTCAGCCAGAACAGCATGTAACGGTCCATCACGGACGCGTTACATAAGCCTAATGCACAGGGGCATGGCCGTTAGAATCAACCGGCACAGCCACCCAAACTCGGCCCAAAACGAAGTGTAACGGCCTAGGGCAGGCACGTTACACACACCTAACGCACGAGAGCACAACCGTTAGGCGAACCGACTCAACCGGTCAAACACGGTCAAACAGAACGTAACGGCCTACACCAGGCGCGTTACACCCACCTGACGCACAGGGCAGGCGCGTCAGGGGAATCAACTTAACCAAAGCACTAAATGACAAGATAGGCGTAACGTGTCTCACGGGACGCGTCAGAGGGCTGTGACACGCCTGTAATGCCCTAGATCCTTGTTAGGTCTTGCTGGATCTTCATTGGATCTTGGGGATTGGTTTCGGTGAGTTTCGGTGAGCTTTGGTGGCTTCCGAGTTGAGTTTTACGATCCGTGTGGGTTTTTCTCTCATACTAGTTACGGAACCCTATGGTGAGTTTTCTTGTCAGTTCCTCGACTCGTGGATGCTACATCGACGATGTACTCGTCGATCCGGTCGTTTTGACTATTTTTGCGTATTTTTCTGAATTTGTGCATTTTCGGCGCATTTTCAGAATTTTTGAAAATTAGGAAAATTTCCTAATTTCTTTTCTTTGTCTTTTCCTTTCCTCTCTCTCTCTCTCCTCATTCGCCTCTCTCTCTCCAGTTCTCTCTTGTTCTCCCACCCTCTCACCTCTGGCTGCAGACGGAGGGGTCCGTTGGTGAGGTGGCGACGTCGGGAAGCTGTTGGGGTGCGTGATGGAGCGAGGATCGGAATGGTTTTGGCGCGATCTCGAACAGTGCATTCAAAGCTGACGTTTGAGCTCGCGGTGTGGTTTTCGGCGCGATTTAGTCTCTTTGGGGCACGGTTTCTTCGGTGGAGGTAGGGTGATGGTTCCTCACTTCCTCCTGCTCGTTTTACCTGCCCTTGCACTTCGTTTGGCGTGGAAACGGCCGAGTTTGGGCTTGTTTAGCCTAAACCGTGATTTTCAAGTTTTGTAGGGTTCGCCGAAAAATGGCAACCATTTGTAGCTCGGTTAGTGTTGAACTGACCGTTGGGATGTTAGGATCCCGTCCATGCTAGTTTTGTGTTGATCGGTGGTCATTCGAGGCCGGTAGGAGTCCGGGAACCTCGTTGACTCTTTTAGGGTCGATTTGTTAAAATCGCCCCGATCTAGCATTTTAACCCGTGCATGTGGGCTTTTAGCCTTCTTATGTGGTTTTTCATCGTCGAGGGTCGTTTCCCCTGCACTTCGGTGTGAATGGGGCGTGGAACGGGCCGATTTGGCCAACCCTCCGTTTTCCCGCCGTAACTGGTGTGGCGGTCGTTCCAGGGACCGTCACATGCCCTGACGGCCCCACGACCGACCGTTACAGCGTCTGGGTTGATTTGAGTTCTTCAGGGTTTTGAGAGTGTGACGGCCCAGGGGTGGCGCGTCACATCTCTCCGACGCGTCCCGTGAGACGCGTTATGCCTATTTTGTCGTTTTATGCTTGGGTTAAGTCGGTTCCTCTTACGCGCCTGCCCCTGTGCGTCAGGTGAGTGTAACGCGCCTACCCCAGGCCGTTACATTCTGGTTGACTGACGTTGACCATTTGAGGCGGTTCCCCTGGCGCGTCTGCCCTAGCGCGTCAGGTGTGCGTAACGCGCCTGCCCCAGGCCGTTACGTTCTGTTTGACCGTGTTTGACCGAGTGAGTCGGTTCGCCTAACAGCCGTGCTCCCATGCGTTAGGTGTGTGTAACGCGCCTGCCCCAGGCCGTTACATGCTGTTTTGGCTGAGTTGGGTGGCTGCGTCGTTGGCTCTAACGGCCATGTCTCTGTGCGTTAGGTGATTGTAACGCGTCCGGTCGGGACCGTTACATGCCTCTCAGCCAGTTGTTGTTCTGGGTTTTGTTGGCCCTTACGCGCTTGTCCTAGCGCGTTAGGTAGCTGTAACGCGTTCGGTCTAGCGCGTTACATGCTCCGAGTATGTTTTAGAGTTTGAGGGTTGTTGGCCCTGACGGCCCCGCTCGAGTGCGTCAGGCTGGTGTAACGCGCCGGTGCTGGCCGTTACATGCCTTTGCGTGTCTAGATGTTGGTTAGGGCGGTGTGCGTGACGGCTTCTGCCCCGACCGTCGCGTGGAGTGTAACGGCCTAGGCTTAGACCGTCAGGTTCATGTAACGGTCTAAGAGTGGTGCGTTACATGCCTTATGCTTCGATTTCCGTTCCTTCAGTTTCTGCTTGTCTTGGCTTGGCCTTGTGGTCTGCCCGTTGTCCGGTGGATGTCTCTTGACGTCCTATGAGGGCTAGGACTACGTTGTAAGGTAGCCAGGAGTCTTCTTGCTTGTGGTAGAATTCTCTATCCTACTCTTGTGTGTGTCTTTGGTTGGGTTCCGGTCAACCCGGGGTGACCCAGGGGTTGACAGGTGACCTTATGTGTGGGTGTCTTGGCGGTTTTGTCCAGTCCGAGACACTGGTTCTAGATGCCTAGAGGTGCTGTGTTACCTCGGTTTACGTGTCCAGGCGTGTGCTGAGGGTCTTCGGTGTTCCCTCAGGTCTCCGTGAGTCGTTTCCTGCGGAGTGTCGTTTCTTGTGACTTAGGATAAGACCGATTGGTGGCTTGTTCCGCTGTCTGTGACGATCTTGCCTTTGAGTCATTCGACTCGAGATCGTTACGTGGTAGGTCTAGTTGCCTGGTCCTGAGTCGGTTGGCAGTGGTTGTACTGCCAGTGGTGCTTCGTAGTACGTGTGACAGGGCTTCCGTAGACTGTCTGTACTCTAGCACTTGTGTTTTGGAGTCTGTGCCTTGTGAACCTCCACTAGTCGTAGCCTGTGACGTAGGCTTTTTAGTACGTCACCCACCAGGAGTGGTGGACGGGCAGTTCCCGTTACACGATTTTAAAGCTAGTTCCGTGGGCCCCGGCCAACGGTAGCGTCCTACCGAGGGGGATACTAGCTAGAGGCCTGGTCTAGGTAGTGGTCAGTGTGTGCACACGTGGTCAGGGACTGACGACTTGCGTCGATGGGCGTGACCCTGACTAGTCACTCGCAGCGTGGTACTGCGGTCTTGTGTCCGTGAGGTGCCATTTTTCCTTGGAACGTCGTTGTTCCTTGGACCTGGTTCTTGGTGTGTCTAGTCTCCCCCATGCTGGATATGGTCTGGTAGACGTGACACTTGTGGCGCAGTGTAAGACGTCAGTGGACGCATCTAGCTATTCTTCTAGTGTGAGGGTACTCCTATCACTTGACCGACGACTCTTGCATTTCTCGGAGCCGGTGTTCTACTTTCCGTGTCGGCTAGTCTTGGCCTTGCCCAAGATTTGCTTCCCTGGCTGTGTGGTCTGTTCTTGGCTGTGTCCAAGACGAGCCTGGGGTTGCGTACACAATGTTCCAATCGTGTAGGCCGTTGTGGTTGTTTTATCCGTCCCTTTAGGTCTTCGTCTTAGACCTGGTGTTGTGTCGACAGATCGATAACTTCTGACTTTGTTAGATCAGAGTCGCCCTTCTGTCGCTGTTTGGCGTAGTTTGGGGTGCCGAGGTTAGTTCGGCCGCCACTTGTCTGGCCCGGGTTCTTCCCCTTCCTTGCTTGTTCCCTACTCCTACTTCACGTCTGTTTACTACTACTTGTAGCGTAGTTTTACAGCTTTGTAGTGTAGTTTCCTGCCTTACTACCCCTGCTATTTTTGTTGTTGTTGTTCCATGTTACTGCGTGTTTTACAGTGGGGATCCGTGTGACCCCTACTAAGCCAGTGACACGTGGCTCACCCCTGCTTTTCAGGTGGGGGTGACGTTGTTCGTTCTGCTTCCGCGTGGTTCCTGGTGCGCGAGCTCTTTGCGTGTCGTTGCTGCCAGCTGGTACCTGCGTCGGGCTTCCCCCGACTTCTTGGTACATCTTTCCTTTCTGTCGACTGTGCTATGCTAGACATGTTGTCTTCAGCTTTGGACTGACTCTGGGACATAATTGTTAATTTGAACAGTTAATTAAAAAGTAATTTTATTTCTACTACTTTAGCAAACCTATCTAATGAAATTTAATTGCTTACTGTACTATCTCTGTGGCTTCAATGTACTCTACACGTGTCTTTTTCCCTTCGGAGCTTTCCAACTCTTGGGAGGCCTCGCGGGTTCCATGCAGTATCTCGCGTATCCGGTAGTCCTACCCGGTATGCCGGGTATCCGGAATCCGGGTTGCTACAGCTTGGTATCAGAGCAGTGTTCTGAGATGTTCGGAGTTCTTTTCTGAGCTATCAGAGCATTGTCGTGTGAAGTACATGGGAATCTGAGATATACGGTATCCAGAGTCATGAAAGTCCAGTACAGTCTTCAGCTGGCTGCGGTTTGTGATTCTTTGTCGCTTTGTGTTTTCTATATTTTATCTTGTGCGTGCTGTTCTGGCACTATACGAGAAGGTCCTGCTCTCGTCAGGTTGTGACGAGGTGTTTCTTTTTGTCGTTGTGTTTGTCTTGGTCATATTGTACTTGGCAGTGTTCGCCGGAAGGCTTGAATCTGTAGTACGTTGTTCGAGATTTTCTCCGTGTGTTCTTCAGGTTGCTGTTGACCTTTAGCCTTGGTTTGATGACCGTACACGTTCTTATGTTGTCTTGGTCGTCCCGGCTTGAGTCTGTTCAGCTCCTGATGTGTTTTGCTTCTGTTGAAGTGCTCGATTAGATTCTGTGTTGGAGAAGTTGCTCAGGCAAGCTAGGATTTCCCCTTCCTGGTGAGCTTTTGTGGTTGAGCTTCTGCTTCTCGTCCCTTCTGGTGGAATCTTTTTCGAGGTCTGTCTTAGGATTGATGTCTTAGTGATGCCTTTGTCTTGTGTCTACTTAAGTGTGGACAGCTTTGTTCTGAGCCTGATCTGCTCTTTGCTATACGGTTGCTTGGCTTTGGACTCTATTATGGTGTTAAGAGCTGTTGTGTACCATTTATGTCGTGCCGTGTCCAGCGGCCGATGTATTGTGAAGGCTCATTTATCATTTTCAGGACGTGAAGATAAGCTGAGATTGATGCTTTCCTTGTGCTTTGTGCTGAAGCTGGTGCTCTTCTCTTGTTGCACTTAGGCTCCTTGTGATCGGTTGTTCGCGAGATCGGTACTCGTGACGTGTTATTTGCGATCTTCATTGATTGCGAAGGCGTCTGGTGTGTGCTGAGATGCGGCTACCGAGGTTACTCTGTTGCATGTGTGCGTTGTTGAGGGTGCAACTGAAGCGTATGGGTTGGCTACCCACTGGTCGAGAGATCTGTTCCTTCTCGATGTGACTTCATCTTGGCTTCTTGTGCCTTGATGTTGTCTGTTGCCATGCCATTGTTGGTGGTTTTCTTGTGTTGGCATTGGCATTTACGAGTATTGGGGAATTTTTCGGCATTCCTGCTGATTGAGTACCCTCTACTCTGCATTTTCTTCTCTTGGGTGTTGTGCTCTCGAGGCATGTTCGTAGTCCTTGAGTAGCGTTCCCTAAGATTGTCGTTTCTCGTTGTTGTGGGTCTTTACTTGGTGAGCAGTCTGATGCGTGACCCGTTCCTTATGGTCGTGTGCTCAGCTGTTCTTGTGCCTTGTTGTGACCCTGCTTGCAATTGTGTTCCATGGTTCTGTGTTCAGAGTGGAACCAGAAACCTGCAGGTGTTGCCGTTGTGTTGTTTCCGTAAGTGCTATTTCTCTATGATTTTGTGTCTCTGTTTTGGACCAGGTCTTGTCGATTAGCTTGCTGTACTCCTTTTCTCTGGTAGAGTTAGCTTGCGACTCGATCAGATGTGATATCTGAGTGAGTGCTGACTTGATGGTGTTTGTGGTCTGGTGTTGTTGTCATTGGCGTCCTGTGTGCCAGGTGTTCCCTGTTACCTTTGGCACTGGAGCCGATGATGTGGTTGAGTTGTCAGATGTGAGGTCTGTGTTTCCTTGTGTAAGCTGCCGCTTGCCGTGCCATCGTTGTGTTCTTCGGTTTCGACGTCTGTTGTTGTGGCAATCGTGTCTCTTTTCCGTGCGAGACGTAAACAACGTTGCCTTGTTTCGGAGGTGTTGGACTTGTGTTCACTTGAGTGCCATGCTCGATCCAGAGCATGTACTCGTGATTGTGGTCTAACATTATTCCTCTGAGCTGTGTTTTTCGAGATTCGTGTTGCTTCCGTAAATTGTGTTGTTGGGTTGTTCTTCCCTGCTTCTCCTTTGCTAGTCCTTAATTTTGAGGGTGAAATTTCTTAAAGGTGGGGAGGATGTAATGCCCTGGATCCTTGTTAGGTCTTGCTAGATCTTCATTGGATTTTGTGGATTGGTTTCGGTGAGTTTCGGTTCGCTTTGGTGGCTTCCGAGTTGAGTTTTACGATCCGTGTGGGTTTTTCTCTCGTACTAGTTACGGAACCCTACGGTGAGTTTTCTTGTCAGTTCCTTGACTCGTGGATGCTACAGCGACGATGTACTCGCCGAGCCAGTCGTTTCGACTATTTTTACGTATTTTTCTGAATTTATGCATTTTCGGCGTATTTTCGGAATTTTTGGAAATTAGGAAAATTTCCTAATTTCTTTTCTTTTTCTTTTCCTTTCCTCTCTCTCTCTCCTCATTCGCACGTTCGCCTCTCTCTCTCCCGTTCTCTCTCGTTCTCCCACCCTCTCGCCTCTGGCTGCAGACGGAGGGGTCCGTTGGTGAGGTGGCGACGTCGGGAAGTTGTTGGGGTGCGTGATGGAGCGAGGATCGGAATGGTTTTGGCGTGATCCCTAACGGTGGATTCAAAGCCGACGTTTGAGCTCGCAACGTGGTTTTCGGCGCGGTTTAGTCCCTTCGGGGCACGGTTTCTTCGGTGGAGGTAGGGTGATAGTTCCTCACTTCCTCCTGCTCGTTTTCCCTGCCCTAGCACTTCGTTTGGCGCGGAAACGGCCGAGTTTGGGCTTGTTTAGCCTAAACCGTGATTTTTGGGTTTTGTAGGGTTCGCCAGAAAATGGCAACCATTTGTAGCTCGGTTAGTGTTGAACTGACCGTTGGAATGTTAGGATCCCGTCCATGCTAGTTTTGTGTTGATCGGTGGTCATTCGAGGCCGGTAGGAGTCCGGGAACCTCGTTGACTCTTTTAGGGTCGATTTGTTAAAATCGTCCCGATCTAGCGTTTTAACCCGTGCATGTGGGCTTTTAAGCCTTCTTATGTGGTTTTTCATCATCGAGGGCTGTTTCCCCTGCGCTTCGGCGTGAATGGGGCGTGGAACGGGCCGATTTGGCCAACCCTCCGTTTTCCAGCCGTAACTGGTGTGGCGGTCGTTCCAGGGACCGTCACATGCCCTGACGGCCCCACGACTGACCGTTATAGCGTCTGGGTTGATTTGAGTTCTTCGGGGTTTTGAGAGTGTGACGGCCCAGGGGTGGCACGTCACATCTCTCTGACGCGTCCCGTGAGACGCGTTATGCCTATTTTGTCGTTTTATGCTTGGGTTAAGTCGATTCCTCTGACGCGCCTGCCCCTGTGCGTCTGGTGAGTGTAACGCGCCTGCCCCAGGCCGTTACATTCTGGTTGACTGACGTTGACCATTTGAGGCGGTTCCCCTGGCGCGTCTGCCCTAGTGCGTCAGGTGTGCGTAACGCGCCTGCCCCAGGCCGTTAAGTTCTATTTGACCGTGTTTGACCGAGTGAGTCGGTTCGCCTAACGGCCGTGCTCCCGTGCGTTAGGTGTGTGTAACGCGCCTACCCCAGGCCGTTACATGCTGTTTTGGCTGAGTTGGGTGGCTGCATCGTTGGCTCTAACGGCCTTGTCCCCGTGCGTTAGGTGATTGTAACGCGTCCGCTCGGGACCGTTACATGCCTCTCAGCCAGTTGTTGTTCTGGGTTTTGTTGGCCCTGACGCGCTTGTCTTACCGCGTTAGGTAGCTGTAACGCGTTCGGTCTAGCGCGTTACATGCTCCGAGTGTGTTTTAGAGTTTGAGGGTTGTTGGCCCTGACGGCCCCGATCGGGCACGTCAAGCTGGTGTAACGCGCCCGGGGCTGGCCGTTACATGCCTTTGCGTTTCTAGATGTTGGTTAGGGCGGTGTGCATGACGGCTTCTCCCCCAACCGTCGCGTGGAGTGTAACGGCCTAGGCTTAGACCGTCAGGTTCATGTAACGGTCTAAGGGTGGTGCGTTACATGCCTTGTGCTTCAATTTCCGTTCCTTCGATTTCTACTTGTCTTGGCTTGGCCTTGTGGTCTGCCCGTTGTCCCGTGGATGTCTCTTGACGTCCTATGAGGGCTAGGACTACGTTGTAAGGTAGTCAGGAGTCTTCTTGCTTGTGGTAAGATTCTCTATCCTACTCTTGTGTGTGTCTTTGGTTGGGTTCCGGTCAACCCGGGGTGACCCAGGGGTTGACAGGTGACCTTATGTGTGGGTGTCTTGGCAGTTTTGTCCAGTCCGAGACACTGGTTCTGGATGTCTAGAGGTGCTGTGTTACCGCGGTTTACGTGTCCAGGCATGTGCTGAGGGTCTTCGGTGTTCCCTCAGGTCTCCGTGAGTCGTTTCCTGCGGAGTGTCATTTTTTGTGGCATAGGATAAGATCGATTTGCGGCTTGTTCCGCTGTCTGTGACGATCTTGCCTTTGAGTCGTTCGACTCGAGATCGTTACGTGGTAGGTCTAGTTGCCTGGTCCTGAGTAGGTTGGCAGTGGTTGTACTGCCAGTGGTGCTTCGTAGTACGTGTGGCAGGGCTTCCGTAGATTGTCTGTACTCTAGCACTTGTGTTTTGGAGTCTGTGCCTTGTGAACCTCCACTAGTCGTAGCCTGTGACGTAGGCTTTTTAGTACGTCACCCACCGGGAGTGGTGGACGGGCAGTTCAAGTTACACGGTTTTTAAGCTAGTTCCGTGGGCCCCGGCCAACGGTAGCGTCCTACCGAGGGGAATACTAGCTAGAGGCATGGCCTAGGTAGTGGTCAGTGTGTGCACACGTGGTCAGGGACTGAGGACTTGCGTCGACGGGCGTGACCCTGACTAGTCACTCGCAGCGTGGTACTGCGGTCTTGTGTCCGTGAGGTGCCGTTTTTCCTTGGAACGTCGTTGTTCCTTGGACCTGGTTCTTGGTGTGTCTAGTCTCCCCCGTGCTGCACACGGTCTGGTAGACGTGACACTTGTGGCACAGTGTAATACGTCAGTGGATGCATCTGGCTGTTCTTCTAGTGTGAGGGTACTCCTATCACTTGACCGGCGACTCTTGCGTTTCTCGGAGCCGGTGTTCTCCTTTCCATGTCGGCTAGTCTTGGCCTTGCCCAAGATTTGCTTCCCTGGCTGTGTGGTCTGTTCTTGGCTGTGTCCAAGATGAGCCTGGGGTTGCGTACACGATATTCCAATCGTGTAGGCCGTTGTGGTTGTTTTTTCCGTCCCTTCAGGTCTTCATCTTAGACCTGGTGTTGTGTCGACAGATCAGTAACTTCTGACTTTGCAAGATCAGAGTCACCCTTCTGTCGCTGTTTGGAGTAGTTTGGGGTGCCGAGGTTAGTTCGGCCGCCGCTTGTCTGGCGTGGGTTCTTCCCCTTCCTTGCTTGTTCCCTACTCCTACTTCCCGTCTGTTTACTACTGCTTGTAGCCTTAGTTTTACAGCTTTGTAGTGTAGTTTCCTGCCTTACTACACCTGCTGTTTTTGTTGTTGTTGTTCCGTGTTACTGTGTGTTTTAAAGTGGGGATCCGCGTGACCCCTACTGAGCCAGTGACACGTGGCTCACCCCTATTTTTCAGGTGGGGTGACGTTGTTCGTTCTACTTCCGCGTGGTTCCTGGTGCGCGTGCTCTTTGCGTGCCATTGCTGCCAGCTGGTACCTGCGTCGGGCTTCCCCCGACTTCTTGGTACGTCTTTCCTTTCTGTCGACTGTGCTGTGCTTGACTTGTTGTCTTCAGCTTTGGACTGACTCTGGGACATAATTGTTAATTTGAACAGTTAATTAAAAAGTAATTTTATTTCTGCTACTTTAGCAAACCTATCTAATGAAATTTAATTACTTACTGTACTATCTCTATGGCTTCAATGTACTCTACACGTGCCTTTTTCCCTTCGGAGCTTTCTCACTCTTGGGAGGCCTCGCGGGTTCCATGCGGTATCTCGCGTATCCAGTAGTCCTATCTGTTGATTGTTTGTTTACCTATCTCTTCTTATCTTCTTTCTTTTTTAGTAGTTGATTGTGAGGGTTTTGAAAAATGATATGGCAAGATGATAAACAAACTACCAAAGATCAGCTCAACCTATGCACATGTGAACATGAACCTAGGCAATCAAATCTGACTCTAGCATGGGCACGCTATCTCAATCAAATTACGCTAAGGGAAAAACGAAAACACACGCCGGGGCGTGGAGCAAAGATAAATAAAAACACACCGCTAGGGGTGGAACAATCAAGGAGAATAAATAGATTTGATGAAAAAGACAGCTAGTGCCCAACACTAAGGAAAGTCGTGATCGCCACCAAAGTAAACACAAGTCAAAGACTCGAATATACCTTGGAAATAGGTGGATGAAACACCCGCCCACGGGAGAGAAAACCAAGGAAAGCCTGCAGATGAACTTGCAAATAACGGTCCAAACCCTGTGCGTCGCTTGGAAGTAACGGTCGTGCGATAGACCGCCAAAAGGAAATAACGCTCCTGCACCTGACCGTCAGATAACCTGCAGTGAAAAGATATGAACTCTTTGAACTCCAACCCTTCCAGCCGGCTAGAAGGCTTGGGCCTCGTGCTAGTGATCCTGTAAAACCTGCCAAGGATGTAGAAAGCAAAACAACACAACCTCAATTAGCCCTCAACATAAGTATAGCATCAATCCCTAAAAAGCTTGAGAACATCAAAAGGAGAGGGGATTACCGGGGAGTTGTTGGTTTTTAACCCCTCTGGGCGTTTTTAAGTTTAGGAGGATATGTGTATGCTTAGCAACAGTGGAAACGTGGAGGAAGAGGAGGGACAATGCTTTTGATTAATAAAACCAAGGGAAACTTGAGCATGCAATGATGATGATCTTGACAAACTAAAACCCAAAATACTCCCTTGACTTGGAAGATGGACGTGGGAAGCAGCTCCTCCTGGATGTAGATGACTCCTGAATTTGGCAGCACTTCGTCGTGAATCAAACCTTCCTCTCTTGGGTTATGAAATCAAGAGTTCTATTTATAGACTCCCTCAAACTCTCAGGTCGAGTTGAAGATAAATCAGCCAAGAAAGGAGGATAATCCTTAGCAAATCCTTGAGGATAAAATCAACAAGAGTCCAAAGAAACAAACGAGAGGTCCTGAGGATTAGAATTGAAGGAGATAATGCCAATCCAAAACCCTATCTCGTCCACGGAGTAGCAGAGAAAAGGCCTGAACTGTCAGGACTCTCTGAAGGAAGTAACGGCCTTACGATAGACCGCCACTTGGAAATAACGCTCCAAGGAATGACCGTCATATTCAATCTTATCCAAAGGATAAGATCGACGGGAAGAAGATCTAAACAATAGGACTCTGCAAATAAGTAACGGCCAGGGCATAGGGCGTCATAAGGGAACAACGGCCAGGGAGTAGACCGTTATTATCAAAGGGCAACGAGACCCTAACTCTTGGGACTCTTCAAAGAGTGACGGCCTATGATTCATGCGTTATTATGAAATGACGCGCCTAGTCCAGACCGTTATTATCATTGATTTTCAAGAAAATAGAATGGAGGGATTGCCAAGCTTTTGAACGAAGTGCCACCAGGAACCAGGTCTAATCCAGGAATTGAGACCCAGAAAACAGGCTTCAACTGATTAAAAGAAATTCAATGAAGAGTGAACAACTCGGAGCACCATATTGAATAAATAAGGAGATGACCCGACTTATTGGGTATAAAACGGGTGTCAACAGATGCCCCTCCTTAACGTCCTCTTTGCAGGGGAAGGAGCGGAAGTGAAGCGAAAGTGAAATGGAACATGGAGATGAAGCGGAAATGAAACGGAGTGGATCAAAAAGAGGGCGTTAAGGTAAACGACACCCGTTTTTCACCAACAAGCGATAAGAATTTTCTGGAAAAACTTCAAAACTGATCACAAGGAAATAGCTAACCAAAGGACGCAAGTCTGGAGGATTTAATTAACTAAGGAAAGGAAACACGGCTGGCCGCCGGAGGCAACGGAAAGGAAAGAGACTAAACTCCAGACAGGAATCTTCAGTCAACCAGATCAAGCGAGCAAATCGAAGGAAACCTTCAAATTCAGAGTGGAATAATTCTCCTTATCCGGGATCAAGAACACAGCTGTTCACCGTCAATGAGACCTCTTGACCAAATGAAGCTCATGAATGCTCAAAGAATGCGTATGATGCATGCTGGGCTAAAGAAAAACAAATCTTCAAAGCAAATGCAAAGAAAGATAAAATATCAAATACTCGAGAATAATATTGCTAGATTGGAGAAACCAGAGTCAAGACACTATCTGCAACCACGGCGTGCAAGATAGAACCATCATCCCCAACTTTTCCAACCTAACGGCCTGTCCAACGATTATTCATGTGAACTTAGATCATCATCATTTTTGTTTAAGGGGAACATCAGATCCCAGGACACCTGAATGACCAGCCGGTTCTCGAGGTAATACATCATAGATAACATATAGTAATGCATTAAGGGATAAGGGAACGAGATACAATACCTGACTTACCTGCTTGACGGACGGCGAAGCGTGCCTTCTGTTCATAGTTCCAACAATAATCCATCAAAATAAGAGTTTAGGCATAACCATTGTCTGTGCAAAAAGTACCCATAAGGAACAACACGATAGACAATAGGAATATTCAAGTATTAATTGGACCATTCATTCATCAAGAAACTTGCAAGCATATAACGGCCTGACTCAGGAGCGTCACATGAAAATGACGGATTAAGCCTAGTCCGTCAACACCAAGTCGGTTCAAATTCTTCAATAAAACAGTCAGTCACAAGTGACGGCCTTAGAGGGGAGCGTCAAGACGATGTGACGGTCTAACGATAGACCGTCGCTTCTCCTGAGTTTTCAAAAAAACAAACCGAACGGCTTCGGTCTCATTCCATACACTCAACCCCCCAAAACACCAAACCAGAAAAACCCACCGGCGATCTCCACCTCCACCTTCCAATGGCCGGCGACGATGCACCGCAGCCACCACCTCAGAAGAGAGGGAGAGGAAAGAAGATGGCTATACGGCGGCTTCGCCGCCGGATCGAACGGGAGGTGATCCCGCCGGCGGAAGCGGAACAACCGACGAGGGGAGATCAAACGGAAGAAGAAGAAGTTCCCACGACTACGGGGGACGAGGGGGAAGTTCCCTTGGGTGCAGAGGAGCCCAAGGAACCAAAGAAGAAGAAGAAGAGAGCCATGGACCACGAGGTAGGCCCTCCGCCCTAATTTTCAAATTTTGATTTTTTATGTTCTTAATTCATGTGTGCATGTGGGGAATGAGGGTAGAAATGGGTCTACGAACCCACTAGGAGTCATTGTAGGCCCCTTTGGCCAAAGTGGGAAACCACAAGAATGCAAGGGAAAAAATCCCAACCAGCAGACGAAGTGACGGTCCTGCCAGCGACCGTCACTACCCTGACGCTCCATCCTGGGTGCGTCAGAAACAAGTAACGCCCTAACACAGGGCCGTTACTTCTGCCAGGGATTCAAACTATTTTCTAGGGTTTTCAATTTTTAATTTTTGTTTTGTTTTCAATTATGAATGTTTATGCCACGATTATATGATGCAAAATGGACTAACTAATGATCTAATATGCAATGCAGGGAAAGAGGAGATCACGGATCTCCTGGCTTCAGATCCGAGCGGTGTACCAGGCACTGCCCGACTACCAGAGGGAGAGACTTGCCGAGATGGGATTCGCCGAGGTGCTCAGCATCGAGGTGATCCGGATGGATACGCCACTGCTATACGCACTTCATGAGAGATGGGACCCGATCAGCCGTGCTTTCATCTTCCCGTGGGGCCACATGATCCCCACATTGGAAGACATAGCGAGGATTACAGGATTAAGAGTCCACGGCTCCGCAGTGACAGGATGGACGTACGGGGACTACCGGGAGATAGCGCAGCAGCTGCTGGGGTTGGACCTGATCAGGCCGGGTCAGTCCTCTTCCCAGCTCGCGAGATCGGTGCTGCAGGAAAGTTTGGGATTGAGGGGAGCGGCAATCACCGTAGGAGAGTTGCCGGAAGAGCATCTGGGCAGGGTGATTGACCAGGTGCGCCCTCGCGTGGCGGCAGAGGCAGGGGCAGAGGGAGATAGAGTGCTCAGGCGCTTCCTGATGCTACTGTTCGGGAAGCTCCTGTTCGCGACTCGGGCAGATGTCATCAGCTGCAGATTGCTGCCGCTGCTAGAGGATCTGGGCAGAGTGAGGAAGTATGCATGGGGGGCAGCGGTACTAGCATTCCTGTTCGACTCCCTGAGCACCACGGACCGGCAGACCATGCTGGGCGGCTTCTCGCCTTTCCTACAGGTAAATGCATTTTAAATGCTTTCTACTATGCCATGTTTATGCAATGCAGTGATTTATGCAAAATGTCTTATGCAAATGATTCGACTGACTTGATCTCTAAATGCAGGTCTGGAGCTACATGTACCTCCCGGGCATTGGGAGAGGTACATTACTCCATCCCGGCCTCATACCAATCGCGAGGCGATGGTCGGTGGCGAGGGACACGGGATCGATCCTCAGATTGACCCGGACGATCCAGGACGACCTGGACGCCTACCCACACACATCGGTAAGCCCGAGACTCAAAATGATTTCTATATGCTTCTATATGCTGACAAATGCTGACAAATGGATGAAATGAATGAAATGCTTTCAGGTGAGATGGACCCCGTACCGCAGCGAGGGCTACACAGGACAGCCGTGGGTGGAGGCGTCCTTATCGTACCGGGGGCGAGACATATGGTTGCATTGCATCCATATCATCGAGCCTCTGCACTACAGGCTGATCCTGCGGACTCGGGGACTACACCAGCCCGAGGTGGCCTTTCCACATCGCAACGATGACCGCCCATGCAAGTCGGCGAGGGGCATCAGTGGGAGTGTGGATTGGCGCGCCCGGAAGGCGAAGTACGTCCTCGACTGGAGGCAGCGAGGCAGGGCCGTGAAAGAGCGGGACGAGAGCGACGAGGCCTACCTGAAGGCCTTCGCTCGACACTACGGCGACCGGGTATACCGAGGTACCCGACGACCGGTATGCAATTCTAAACTAAGAAACTCTTTTTTATATGATGCAATGTGGAGGTGACATGCTGGCTTATGCTTTCTACATGCAGCTCGATCCTGAGGGGCGGATAGCTGAGCTAGAGGGACTACTCCACTCTACCATCCTGCAGCGGGATGAGTACCGGACTGCTCTGGAGCTCCTGGTGAGATTCTAAATGCTCATGATAGACTATGATTATGCATGATGCTAATGCTTCGGCTATGACAATGCAGCGGGCAGAGGGAGCTCAACGAGCCGGACCGGATGCCCCATCGTCGTCCTCGCAGCCTGCGGGAGACAGGGCTGGGCGAGATGCTGATTTTGCTCGGGCGGTCGCCCGGGCCGAGGAGGCGGAGGCCACCCTCGCGGAGCGGGTAAGATACTTACATGCTTTTTGATTATGCTTATGCTAATTAAATTTATACGACTAACCTATATACAATGCAATGCAATCTACAGGCGATAGAGCTGGCAGCGGCAGTGGCGGAGGCCACTCAGGCGAGGGCAGAGGTAGAGAGGAGCCGGGCCGAGACTGATCGAGCTCGAGCAGAGACGGAGCTCGTGCGGGCAGAGATAGCCCGACTGAGAGCGGAGACCCCTCGTCATGCGGACGACGTGGAGATGGAGCGACTTCGGGCAGATTTAGCACGGGCGCAGGCCGAGGTGAAGGACCTTCGCCTTGGGACCGCGGATCTTGATCGCTACCGGACCGAGGCACGGGAGACGCGACGCCAGATCTTCACACTGAAGATCAGGCTGCAGACCATGGAGCAGACGGTCCGGATGCTAGGCCGGGCACCAGAGCGGAGTTCTTCCCGGAGCGGGGCTCATAGGAGTGCTGCCCCTAGTGGCTCGGTTGGGGATTTCCTAGTTAGTTCTGCCGGCCAACAGAGAAATGAGAGGGCGGAGAGAGGACAGCAGGAGGAGAGTGCTTCCATAGCACCGCCACCTCCGAGGAGACCAGAGGATGGGGAGGATGAGGGTGGCCCAGCGGATAAGCCGGCCGAATGATGCCTTTTCTTATGTTTTCTTTTTATTTGTATAGAATCTTTGGTTAAAAATGGAATGAAATTATCTTTTTCATTTTTCTGTTTTAATTTGATGCGAGCGTGAATGGATGAATGAGATGTACAGGATGGATGAAATGTGGATGAATGAATGAGATGTATGCCGGAATGTATGTATGAAAATGGGAAGAAGATGAGGTGTATAAATGTGAAAGACCGCCAGGTCTAGTCAAGGATTAAAGGAATAGCTTGAACCCAGCAGCAGAGAAAGTGACGGTCCAAGATCTGACCGTCATAATCAAGAGACGCTCTGGTGAGAGACCGTTAATCATCAGAGGCCCACACGGGCTGTGGGGCTTCAGGATAAACGACGGCCAATGGATGGTGCGTCAGAGACGGATAACGGCCAAGGGTCAGACCGTTGATCATGGCAGAAGGTTAGTTGGGCAGGGAAACTAGCAGGAAAATGTGACGGTCCTAAGGGGATGCGTCAGAATCAAGAGACGGTCAGAAGTAAGACCGTCAGGAAGCGTTTTAGCCCAGAAGCGAAAGAACCAAGTGGCTGAGAATGTGACGGCTCAGGGATAGAGCGTTACAGAAAGCGACGGTAGACCCTACGGCCATTACTCTCCACAGAACATGATCCGGGGAACTGAAACCCACAGAGAATGCGACGGTCGAGTGATGGCGCGTTAGAGTGGAGTGACGGCCATGCGATGGACCGTTAGAGTCTGGGTCGCAATCCGAATCGGATTGAGTCGAGATAACTAAAACCCGAGGTTTAGCCACTTAAATCACCGCTAGGACTTATCCTAATTGAAGATAAAGCCTTCTAGCCCGGGTCTTACCCTTCCAAAGTTAAATACAAGCCTTGGCAACTTAAAACCTTAATAAAAATCGCAGTTTTGCTAAAACCTCTGTTCTAGGGTTTGAAGAGCCCTCTCTAAAGGGCAGAAAACATGATGAAGAGGAGCTTCGAGGTGATGGCTATGGAGGAGAAAGCCCACACCGGCCCTAAAGCTGCAAGGAAGGAACATGGAGAGCTCCAACGGCTAACCTCAATCCCCAAGCATCTAAGCTCTAATGTCCAAAGGGTGGTAAGCTTGCATGACTTCATCCAAAGTTCAGATTTTTTTTGCTGCACTTTAATTTTCTTCATAACCTTCCTTCTTCTTTTCTTCTTCAAGCCTCTTCCTAGCCCAAGGTGTTACTCCAACCTGAAGTGGGTGGCTCCCATGGTAAAGGCACTCCCTTTAGAGGTGGTATCAATCCTCAAAGCGTGGCACCTCCAACCCCTCTTGGTTCTAGGCAAAAACTTTCAGCAATTGTCTTTAGACTGGCCATGCCTTTCAGCCCTTGTGGAACTATGGCATCCACAAACTCATACCTTCATCTTCCCTTCCTTTGAAGCAACCGTCCTATTGGAGGAGGTAGAGACCTACCTAGCCCTTCCTAAGACTAAGGTGGGGGATGAGGATCGAGTTTGCTATACAATAGAACCTATTGATCCGTCCTTGATCTTAAGCGACTTCATTCATAACCCAAAGGACGTGCGGACCATGATCAGCCCGCGCCACATTCACTTGATCCCTATGGCACAATGGATAGTGTCTCACTGTAAAAACAAGTGGGAGAGACACGAAGCAATAGCCAAGGCGGCAGCGGTTTGCTTGTGCGGGGTCTTCCTTTTCTCCACAACCGACCACCTCTTAGATATCCAAAATCTTAGCATTATTAGCGGACTGTGGCGGGGTATGTCTATTTCTGAAGCGGTCCTCTCATACCTCTATGAAGGACTAAGCTCGGCTTGCCTTGGAGGGCCTTTGTTCGGTTCCATGATACTCCTTGAGTGTTGGATAGGAGTGAGAATCAAATTCCTTCCCAAGGAAGATATAACTTCGGCGAGCCGGATCTTTGGGAGCCACCCCCTCTTCTTCATTGGAGGGGCTTTTGGATATTCTTCTCATGTTGAATGCAGGACGGCGGATAAGAAAACGCGTGATGAATGGCGCCTCTTCTTCAATGCTTTGCCTCTTGAAAGGTTCATCATGCGACCAAGCGTTCTTCGAAGCATTCTTCTTAAAATACCGCGGCGTCAAGGCCTGGACCTCCAGCTGGTTGGAAACACTACCATGGCGATCTACAACCCGCACCGATGCCACCTTCAGATCGGATTACCTCGAATCAGTGTTTCTGCACTATCGCACTACCCTCCCCTCCTACCTAGGAAGATGGGGACCGAGGAAGATGAAAGAGCGATCCGGAACGCGCTGACCATGTGGGAGATCAGCAAGGTGCGCCCGTGGCAGGCAGAAGTTGAAGAAAATGACGAAACACGCCGAGATTACTTGAAAGAGTTGAGAAGAATCCGCCCTCTTGCGGATAAGAAGTTGAATGTACTTTGATTTTCCTTTGTTTATGAAAGATGTTATGAGATTGCCACTCAGAACTTGGTTTATCATGAATTACATTTTATTAAGCTTGCTTGAATGAGATGAGATTGCCTCAATTGAAAGAACTTGAGTTGTGTGCTTTGGAAGATTAGATTGATGTGAATAATCAGAGCTTCTGGGGGGAGTAACGGATGTACTCTGGGGCGCTATTTGGAAACGACGGTCTGAAGTAGGCCGTCATAAGGGAAGTAACAGGAACTCAATCTCTGAAGGAGGTGACGGATGGATCTTGGGCCGTTATTTCAAAGTAACGGTATGTTCCCAGACCGTCATGATGATGGTTTAATTGAAAGGAAGAAGGCCCACGCCTGAAGGAAGTGACGGTCCGAGATGGGCCCGTTACATGACTTTAACGGTCTGATGCTGGCGCGTTACACACCTGAACCTGCATAGTTGTGAGCTTTTACCTTTGGGCTTGCCCCTGTACTCTGCACACACTTAGACATGGAACAAGTTAGATCCGTTCTTAGACTCAACCCCTTGCCTCGAAGCGAGTTAGATAATGACCGTTTCTTGATATTTGGTCAAGGGGTGGAACCTTATTAAATAGGCGAAAACATAATGAAAATACGATGTATGTTATGCAGATGATGGAAGTATTGAATGCTTTTAAAAAGATTTGATTTGTTTGGATTTTTTTTGAAATATTTGATGTTTTTGGATTTTGAAACATATTTGATTGTTTTTAGATTTTGAAACATATTTGATGTTTTTGGATTTTGAAACATATTTGATGTTTTTAGATTTTGAAACATATTTGATGTTTTTGGATTTTGAAACATATTTGATGTTTTTGGATTTTGAAACACCAGTGCCTTTCTAGCAACACGAGACCTCCCTTGTTTTTAGCTTGAGTCTCGAGACCGGCGTGCAAATAGTGTGACAACCCCTGGCCGAGACCTGATCATCGTGACGGTGTTTTTACCAAAGCCATACCTAGGGTACTCGTCTCAGTCCTAAAAAGAAAAAGGAATATGGGGGTAAGCTTAGGCCAGATATGGAAGTTTTTAGAACTTGATTCCCTCACCGTACGACCTTATTAGAGATTTGGTCTGTTGTGCCGGGGCTTTTTTATGTCCGTCATCGAACCTTTATCCACTTAGGTATGCATGCGACCGGGCTCATAACGTCCCGCGGGGAACTGTACTGCCACTCTTGTCATGCCTAATTTCTTTTCTTTTGGAGCTTTTGAGAATTCATTCACAGACCTTGAGGTGATGTTTTTTTTTGATTTCATGGTAAAGAGCACTCCTTTGCTTTTCTTTTCTTTACTTTCTTGTGGAGTCAGGTCATAACGGACTTGCCCCTATTTGAGACCTCTTCTCGTTAGGGAGTTTGGATCGGTTGTCTCCTTCTTATTTACTCCTTGCCCCTGGATGCAGCCGAAGAATGAAACGTACAGGGACTTTGACTTTCCCCCAAAGCATGGCCGAGGAAAAACGGTGTCTTTTTAAGCAAGGAACCCGACCAGGGGCGTCGTGTAGTGTGTGTTTGCCTTACTCAAGACTCTCTTTTGAAGATAGGGAGGCATTTCTTATTGCCGGAAAAGTACATGGTTTAGATTTTTAAGGAAAGAAACGCTTAAGATACAACCCATTCCACGGGTGAGAGAGCTCCTCACCTTCCGCGTTGATTAGACGATAAGCATTCCCTGAATAAGCTTCTTTTATTACAAACGGTCCTTCCCAGTTAGGTTGCAATTTAGACCTAGGACCTGCAGACCGAATGAATTTGCGTTTCAAAACCATTTCACCCTTGCAAAATTTTCGTTCAATTACCTTCTTTTGAAAATAACGCGAAACTCTCTTTTGATAAACAGATACGTGATCGGCCGCATTCATCCTCTTCTCATCTAGGAGTTCCAGTTGGATCAGCAACGCCTCTCGACGTTCATCGAGATTAAGTTCCTTATCGAGCTGTACTCTGAGTGAAGGGATTAAGATCTCATATGGGAGCACCGCCTCCATCCCGTAGGTTAGAGAATAGGGAGTTTGTCCCGTAGGAGTACGGACGGAGGTGCGGTAAGCCCACAGAGCTTCCACCAATCTTTCAGGCCAATCAGAAAATTTGTGTGCTTCACATATTTTCTTAATGATTTTAAGAAGAGTTTTATTAGTGGCTTCGGCTTGACCGTTGCCTTGAGGGTAATATGGTGATGAATGATGCAATGTAATTTTGAATTTCTTACAGAGGTCTTTAAGCTCCTGGGAGACAAACTGGGGCCCGTTGTCGGTGATGATGCTGCTTGGCACTCCGAACCGCGAGATGATATTCTTCATGATGAAGCGGCACACCGTTGTAGCTTTGATCTCTGCGTACGCCTCGGCTTCGGCCCATTTGGTGAAGTACTCAGTTGCTGTGAGAATGAAGGATTTCTGCTTGATCTGAGAATTAGGATCACCGAGTGGGCCGACGACGTCGAAAGCCCACATAGAGAATGGCCAAGGAGCAGTCATAGGATGAAGAGATGAAGCTGGAGAGTGGATTTTATCAGCATGGAGTTGGCATTTAAGACACCTCCGGACATAGAGGGAGCAATCTTCCTCCAGAGTGGGCCAATAGTAGCCCTGCCTAAGAATCTTCTTTGCTAGAGCCTGGCCATTGACATGACCTCCACACTCGCTAGAATGTGCTGCTTCTGCTACTTTCCAAGCTTCCACATCATCTATGCATCTCATGAGCATTCCGTTAGTAGCGCGCCTGTATAGTTCTCCTGCAATGATAGTGTACTTTGCGACGGCTCTTCTTATTGCTTTGCGCTGCTCAGCTCTTGCCCCTTCTGGGAATGCCCCTTCTTTGCAAAATAACTCGATTTCATGGTACCAAGGTAATTCTTCCTCATCCAAAATTTCCTCTAGTTCTGCTAATGATACCTCCTTGAGATCTTCCTTTTCAGCTCTCACTTCTGCAGACTTCCTAAGGTTGGTGAACCAAGGATCCTGGAGAGAGGGTGCGTCCATCCTCTGGACGACGACGGTCTCAGTACTACGACTGAGAGGGAAGGATAAGGAGGAGGCTAGAGATGCCAATGCATCCGCCAGAATGTTCAGAGAACGGGGAGTATGGATATAGATTAGCTTGCGGAATCGCTTAGCGATGAGCGTGACCAAATCTTGGTAGGGTTTGAGCTTGGGGTCACGGGTACGGTAAGTGGACAGAACTTGCCGTAAGACGAGCTGAGAGTCTCCTATGATGTTTAAATAACGCGCGCCTAAGAGATAGGCGTGCTTCAAGCCGGCCAGGAGAGCCTCATACTCAGCGATGTTGTTGGTAGCAGGAAATCGAAGTTGATAAGCGAAGGGGATGGTTACTCCCTCAGGAGTAAGCAGGACAGCACCGATCCCTTGGCCCTGTGAGTTAAGCGCACCATCAAAATGCAGAGACCAGAAGGGATGCTGAGAAAGGACAGAGAGATGCTCATCAGGGAAATCGTCCTGAATAGAGTCGGTGTGAGGAATAGGGAGATGTGCAAGATGCTCAGCGATGGCATATCCTTTGACTACCTTCTGAACGACAAAGGTGATATCGAATTGAGAGAGGAAGCTCTGCCAGCGAGCTAACCTACTAGAAAGAACGGGCTTTTCTAAGAGATAACGGATCGGGTCCATTCTAGAGATCAGCCTAACTGGGTGGGCGAGAAAGTAATGTTTAAGCTTCTGAACTACCCACACTAAGGCGGCACAAGTCTTCTCCATAGCGGTGTACCTGGATTCAGCTGGATTAAACAACCGAGAAAGATAGTACGCAGCCCGCTCTTTTCCTTCATCATCCACTTGTGCTAAAACTGCCCCTAGGGAGTCCTCAATGACCGAGATGTATAGGATCAGGGGTTTCCCAGGGACAGGAGGTTGCAAAACCGGGGGATTGGATAGATATTCCTTGAGGTCCTCATAGGCCTTTTGACAATCTTGATTCCATTCGAACTTGACCCCTGCCTTGAGCAATTCATAAAACGGACGGCACCTTTGAGAATGCTGGGATATGAATCTTCTAATGAATTGCAATCTACCAATCAGTCCTCGAAGTTCCGTAATGTTCTTCGGCGGAGGCATATCCATGACGGCCTGTGCTTTGTTAGGATCAATCTGGATCCCCTGTTTGCTCACTATGAAACCTAGCAGCTTCCCCGAGGAGACTCCGAATACGCACTTCTTCGGATTCATCTTTAGCTTGTACTCCCTGGCTCTTTGCAGCACTTTAGCCAAAATAGAGGGGTGTTCTTCTTTTGATCTTGACTTCACCAAAATGTCATCCACATAAGCTTCCATATAGACGTGCATCATGTCGTGGAAGATAGCCATCATCGCCCTTTGATAGGTGGCGCCTGCGTTCTTTAATCCAAAAGGCATAACTACATAGCAGTACGTGCCCCAGGGCGTGGTGAAGGAAGTTTTCTCTTGATCTTCAGGAGCGAGACGGATCTGATTATAGCCTGAGTACCCATCCATGAATGATAGAGCTTCGTACCCGGCAGTGTTATCAACAAGGACGTCTATATGAGGCAGCGGGAAATCATCTTTAGGACACGCTTTGTTAAGGTCCCTGAAATCAATGCATATGCGCACTTTTCCATCCTTCTTGAGAACAGGGACTATGTTTGCCACCCACTGAGGGTATTAAACTACTCTGACGAACTTGGCCTTGTAAAGTTTGTCGACCTCTTCCTTAATCCGCAAGGCCATGTGGGGGTGAAATCTTCTCGACCTTTGTTTAACAGGTGTTGCCCCTGGTTTAAGCACGAGTCGGTGTTCCACTAAGGAGGGGTCAAGACCTGGCATGTCCTCATAAGACCAGGCGAAAGAATCGCTATACTCCCTCAGTACCTTAATTAGATCCTCTTCTACCTGTGGAGGGAGATTAGCTGAAATATTGATGGGCCTTGGATCTTCTTCTATTCCCAAGTTGATTTCCTTTGTAGGTTCATCCACTGCCGTCGACGGCTGGTCGAATCTCTTCAGTCCCTTTGCATATAAGTCGGCAGTGTCCTCTACATCGCTGTCTTCATCAATTGGGTCTTTCTCATCCAGCACTTCATAGACGCCTAATCCGTCATCGCTCCACACCCCTTCTATTTCTTCTTCATCTTCAATCGCAATCGCCGTGGCGACGAATTCTGGGCACTTCAAAAGAGCATGACACCGCTGAGCTAGATCTTGCAAGAACCTATCAGGAATAGATCGGGAAGGATGCGCAAGCGAGCGTGGCTCAGGAGGGGAAGGGTTGAACGACCTAGAACAAGACCCTACTTCTTTAGACCTAACTGACTCTACTTCTCTAGACTCGCTAGACCCTAACTCTGACCTAGGAGAGAGGAAGCTTAATGGAAGGGAAGGAGCAGGGGACTCGTGCCCCTGGGAGGAGGAGGATGGAGATAGGATAGCATAATCTTCCACTGAAATCTCCGTTTCAAATTTGACGTTTTTTTTTGGAGATCAGTGGAGACCACGTAGCACGACGGAGGAGGCGGGAGCTGCATAGGGAACAGTTCAGGAAAGATGCAATCGAAGAAAAGATCACAAGAGGAGGAACCCCACGTCTCGTGGATTTGAGAGTTAGAAAACGGAGGGATGGGGAAAGCAGGCAGATTAATGGGGCAGCGAGGCCCATAAGCAGGAGGATTGATCGGAATCTGGAATGGATCACTGAAGGATGGATTGATCATAATCGGAGGAGGACGGGGTACAAACCCCTTCAGCTGGATCATGCACTGAAAATGAGAGGGAGATAGAGAAAGGGCAATCAGCGAGCTCCCTTCTTTCTTTGAACCATTACCAGGCCGCTTCTTCGGCCTCCACTGCATGAGCTGATCCTTCTGTGGCTTCTGGCTGCCTCTTTCACAAAACAGCCCCTGGAGAGTCCAGCTGTAGTCGATCACATCGTCACTTAGCCCCCTTGGCAACGGGGGTGGACTGGCGACTGGACAAACCGTGTCGGTTTCTGACTGGACTGGCTTCGCAGCTAACGTGCCCGGCTGTGGGGGCCCTCTGACAAAATGCTGACGGTAATCCCAGGTAAGCGACCCAGAGTCACCCATCATTGATAATGCTGTCTCCTTGTAACCGAGACCTCGTCTGCCCATTTTTCTTCCTTTTGGTATGGGCTTGGTCATCCCTTGCAGCTGTGCACCGAGGCCTCTCCCGGTTGATAGCCCAGTTTCAATATAATGTTCCACCCCTTTGAATCTCGAATCTGCGGCTTTGCCTTGATATTGACCGGGGTAGTGACGGGCCTAGGAGTGGTGTACGCCCAAGGAAAGTTTAGGTCCAGCACTGATAGCACGGGCCGGCTGCTTGGCCAGAGAGTAGGAAGAATCTGTTCAGAGATGGCCTTCACTGACTGTACCGTGGATAAACTTTTAACTTTGACGACCCTCCCTTGAAAAGGGAATTTAATGCATTGGTGCGCAGTAGAGGGCACGGCGCCAAGTGTGTCGATCCAGGGACGACCCAAGATAGCCTTGAACATAGGGTCGATATCAAGTACATAGAATTCTACAGCCATGGAAAGAGGCCCGAGCTCAGCCTGAATAGTGACTTCCCCGTGACATGCCCGCCTTGAGTTGTCGTATGCTGCTATAGTGGTGGGGGTAGACCGTAGTAACTCCTCAGATATATTGCAGGCTCGGAGAGTGCTGAGGGGGCAGACATTAATTGAGGCCCCAGTGTCAACCAGTGCTGCTTCAACGTCGACTTTGTTCAAAGTAATTGTTATGCAGAGCGGCATTTGCCGAGCCCCCGGAGGTGCAAGCTCGGTCTCAGAGAATGTGATTGCCGGCCCTTTAGAGATAGTTGCTAGTGCCATTGGTAGACTGTCGACTGCCATGTCTTCACTAACCATGACCTTCTGCAAAAAATCCCTCAGTGCATCTTGATGGAGAGTGGACCTTTTGATTAACTCCAGCACAGATATCTTGGCGGGTACCCGATCTAGATGATGTAGTAAATCATATTGAGTCCCCGGTAACGGTTCAGCTTCCTCTTGTTCGGCCACCGGTTGGGAAGACTGGGGATTGCTAGTAGTGGCGTAGTTCCGATGGAACATCTTCCCGCTCCTTAGAGCACAATTTGCCGCGGGGCGAATGAGTGGAATAGGTGGCGTGGGGGAGGCAGTTTGGTAAAGCGGAGGGTTGGTGAAGTTAATGGGGGATGCGCGGATGATAGGTGAAGGATTGGTGGGTGGTAGGGTGGTGATGGATGTGGGTGCTGGCGAAGGCAGGGTGAATGGATGGGTAAGGATAGGTGCGGGATTGGATGGTGGTGTGATGACGGTGACGGGGGTTGGCGAAGGATACGACGGGATGGCGAGCGGAGCGGGTGTGAATGGTGGGATGAGTGGAGAGGGTGTTGGTTGGGTAGGGAGGATGAAGGAAGGTTTGTGGTGAAAGGCCATGACCTGTGGTGCGGCGCCATCATCATCAAATGACCACCCAGCGTTGGAGGCCGGTGGTTGGACTACATTAACTTGTGCTGGTGCTGGCGGCTGCTGCGGAGGAGCGGGTTGATGGTTTGGCATGAGATTCTGATGGATGCCCAGATCTTGTGCTTGCTGCGGTGGCTGCTGTTGTGGCGGCTGCTGCGGCTGCGGTGCTGGATGCTGCTGCACTTGCTGCCCCTGCGGCTGCCTTCTCTTCTCTTTGATCTCCATAATGGCCCTAAGCATCTCGGCCCAGTCTATTCTCTGTCCTTCGTGTAAGTCGTACACGAGATCTCGGAAGTGAAAGCATCCTTCTATAGTGTGACCCGGCTGCCGATGGAACATGCAATACTTTAGTTTGATCAACAGCTGGGTTCCAGACAGTCTTTTCTGGAGGAAGTTGAATTGCATTTACTGCCATGAGCGCTGAGAATATGTCGGTAAGTGTCTCTGGCAATGGAGGATACTGGGCTCTTCTGGGAGCCGGGCGCTTGCTGTTGGGATTATTATTGTTGTAGCCGCCGGGTGGAGGGACGTTATGGTATTGCGGTGATGGTGGTGGTTGTTGTGGTGCGGTGAAGGTGTTTTGCGGGATGGTGAAGGTAGGCGGAGGGTTTTGTGGAGTGTTTTGAAAGTGTTGCGGAGCGGAGTTTTGCGGATTGCGGGGGCTTTGGTTGTAGCGGAATGGTGCGGCTTGGTAGGGAAAAGCAACAGCTTGTACTTGCTCATTTGTCTGGACTCCTTCGGTAACCGGCCCCTGTGGTTTCTTATGGTACTTGGGCTTTTGGTTTTCAAAAAGAGAATGGATAGGGGAGTCCTTAAACTGAGTTTGTATAAATCGCGCCCGGCTATACAGTTGATGCATATTGGCTATATCGTTCATTGCCAGGATGTTCTTGAAGGTGGGCGTAGCATTTGAAATCAGCAGTTTAACTTTTTCTTCCTCTGGAATATGGCCGGGCACCCTGGCGGCCATCTGCCTCCATCTATCTGCATAAGTTGTGAATTCCTCATCCGACTTCATTTTCTCGGCCACCAGATCTGTGAATGAATATTCCGGGCCGACCCGGTCTCGGAACCGCTGAATAAACTTGTCCTTGACCACTTTGAAGCTCTCGGCCTCTTCTAGGGGCAGAGAATAAAACCATTCCAGAGCAACGCCATCCAATGATCGACGGAATAGGTACGCCATAAGGCGATCATCATATTGGAACTGCGCCGATTCATACAGAAAATCTCTCACATGGATGAAGGGATTACTGTTCCCATCATACTTACGGTAGTTGGGGAGCTCAGACTGCAGAGGGAAACGGATGTTCTGGAAGCTTGGGACGGGAATATCAGCCAAGGATTGTGGGCCCACCTTCTTCTGGAGAAAATCAAGCTGTTGCTGCATGGCGGCCCACTTATTAAGCAAATCCTACTCTCGAGAGGGAGCAGGGGCAGTGAAGGGAGTTGATTGTATCTGGTGAGCAGAAGGAATGGCGGTTGCCGAGGGCGGGAGCCCATAGGAAGGAGCAGAAGGATAACTAGTGGAATTAGGGGGGCCGTAAGAAGAATAATGGGCCTGAGATAGACCCGGATTGGAGTGAAATTGGGCCACCCCGTGCTGTTGGGGCAAGAAATCGGATGGGCCCACGAGGATCTGTGGAGCCGCCGGAGCAGAGGGGTGATAATCCATCGAAAGAGAGGGGATAGGCGATTTCCCCTTATCAAAAGATTGATGGGTCGAATTGGAGGATTGACCCATCTCCATGCCAGCAAAGGTGATGGTCCGGGGCTGGACCGGGGTGAGCTCAATCGGGGTGGGCTGAACAGACGGCCCAATAATGGAAGAATTAGAGTGCCCCTGGACGGTAGCGGAGGGAGGAGGATTAGACCCTTGCATGGCCTGATAGAGGACCTGGAGTTGGGTCGGATCTAACTGGGCCATCATATGGAGGACAGAGCCCGCGGAAGGAGTGGATAAAGAAGGGATGACCTGACCACCTTCTACGGGAGTGGAGGATGAGAGAGGGGCGGTCCCCTCTCCTGCGGAGAAAGAAATAACCCTCGGGGGGTTCTCAAGGAGCCCTTGAGGAAGGGAATCTTCTTGGGAGCGAGGAGGATTGCAGGATGCCATGGTAGATTCGAAGAGGGGATTGGAATAGAACGTGAAGGAGGAAGCGATTTGAGGATATGATTCGGACGAACGAAAACAACTCCACATGCAACGGACAACCTTGATAAATGCAAAACAACAAACACAACAAACACACAATGAGCAACCGCACCTAGGTGACTCAAACAAGATATAAGTGATAGGGAATGAAGATACTTAAAAGCCAACCAAGTTGCTTAAGATGATGCAAACAAAGTTTCTTTATGGTTTCTCCTTTGGAACTTTAGTGAATTGATTGATATGTGCTCTCTCCAAATGGGTTCCTAATAGGAGGTGGATATGGACTTGGCTTGACTTTAAGTGTGACCACTCCTTCACTTATGCAACCCTAGACACAAGGGGGGGAAGGTACAACCGGCCCGGCGTCCGTGTGGGAATCCACGGCTCGCGGGGACTTATGGAGGTCCCTGCTGTGATTTCCTAGTCGGCCCCAAGGAATATGGAGACGAGAGGTCCTCACAACAAGGTAGGAAAATGCAGTCTAATATATGAAAAGATGGATGACCCTATGTGCACCGGAGTGCATGCAAAGTCTAGCCTAGAATCTAGCAAACAATGGTGCACATAATGATATGAAGATATGAATGGAATTATGGCAGAAATCAAGCAGCACCCAAGCAATAAATCACAGCCAAAAACTGCGGAAATAACTGCACCTCGGATGCGTACCTGCCAGGAGAGTGACGGACGAAGGCCCCTGCGTCAGAGCCGAATAACGGTCAGAGACCAGACCGCCATAAATAATGTAACGCAGGGCTTCCAGACCGTCGTATGAGCCAGGGAACCAAAAACAAACTGAAATAACAGGAAAACCCGTGAAAGCTCACACCACAAAGACAAGCGACGACCAGATGTCCCTGCGTCAGACCACTGTAACGCGCCGAGATAGGGCCGTCGTATGTTTCAGAAAACCAGAAAGGGGGGGAAAACAAAGGGATCAAAAGACAACTGAGCAAATAGATGATGGCAAGTTTAAATAGGAATCAGAAGCACGATTGGCACTAGTTTGTCCCACCGTGATCGCCAAAAAATTATCTGTTGATTGTTTGTTTACCTATCTCTTCTTATCTTCTTTCTTTTTTAGTAGTTGATTGTGAGGGTTTTGAAAAATGATATGGCAAGATGATAAACAAACTACCAAAGATCAGCTCAACCTATGCACATGTGAACATGAACCTAGGCAATCAAATCTGACTCTAGCATGGGCACGCTATCTCAATCAAATTACGCTAAGGGAAAAACGAAAACACACGCCGGGGCGTGGAGCAAAGATAAATAAAAACACACCGCTAGGGGTGGAACAATCAAGGAGAATAAATAGATTTGATGAAAAAGACAGCTAGTGCCCAACACTAAGGAAAGTCGTGATCGCCACCAAAGTAAACACAAGTCAAAGACTCGAATATACCTTGGAAATAGGTGGATGAAACACCTGCCCACGGGAGAGAAAACCAAGGAAAGCCTGCAGATCAACTTGCAAATAACGGTCCAAACCCTGTGCGTCGCTTGGAAGTAACGGTCGTGCGATAGACCGCCAAAAGGAAATAACGCTCCTGCACCTGACCGTCAGATAACCTGCAGTGAAAAGATATGAACTCTTTGAACTCCAACCCTTCCAGCCGGCTAGAAGGCTTGGGCCTCGTGCTAGTGATCCTGTAAAACCTGCCAAGGATGTAGAAAGCAAAACAACACAACCTCAATTAGCCCTCAACATAAGTATAGCATCAATCCCTAAAAAGCTTGAGAACATCAAAAGGAGAGGGGATTACCGGGGAGTTGTTGGTTTTTAACCCCTCTGGGCATTTTTTAAGTTTAGGAGGATATGTGTATGCTTAGCAACAGTGGAAACGTGGAGGAAGAGGAGGGACAATACTTTTGATTAATAAAACCAAGGGAAACTTGAGCATGCAATGATGATGATCTTGACAAACTAAAACCCAAAATACTCCCTTGACTTGGAAGATGGACGTGGGAAGCAGCTCCTCCTGGATGTAGATGACTCCTGAATTTGGCAGCACTTCGTCGTGAATCAAACCTTCCTCTCTTGGGTTATGAAATCAAGAGTTCTATTTATAGACTCCCTCAAACTCTCAGGTCGAGTTGAAGATAAATCAGCCAAGAAAGGAGGATAATCCTTAGCAAATCCTTGAGGATAAAATCAACAAGAGTCCAAAGAAACAAACGAGAGGTCCTGAGGATTAGAATTGAAGGAGATAATGCCAATCCAAAACCCTATCTCGTCCACGGAGTAGCAGAGAAAAGGCCTGAACTGTCAGGACTCTCTGAAGGAAGTAACGGCCTTACGATAGACCGCCACTTGGAAATAACGCTCCAAGGAATGACCGTCATATTCAATCTTATCCAAAGGATAAGATCGACGGGAAGAAGATCTAAACAATAGGACTCTGCAAATAAGTAACGGCCAGGGCATAGGGCGTCATAAGGGAACAACGGCCAGGGAGTAGACCGTTATTATCAAAGGGCAACGAGACCCTAACTCTTGGGACTCTTCAAAGAGTGACGGCCTATGATTCATGCGTTATTATGAAATGACGCGCCTAGTCCAGACCGTTATTATCATTGATTTTCAAGAAAATAGAATGGAGGGATTGCCAAGCTTTTGAACGAAGTGCCACCAGGAACCAGGTCTAATCCAGGAATTGAGACCCAGAAAACAGGCTTCAACTGATTAAAAGAAATTCAATGAAGAGTGAACAACTCGGAGCACCATATTGAATAAATAAGGAGATGACCCGACTTATTGGGTATAAAACGGGTGTCAACACTATCGTGTATGCCGGGTATCTGGAATCCGGGTCGCTATAGCGCCACTCCTGGGCCGTCACACCCTCAAAACCACCAAGAACTAAAAATCACCCAGACGTTGTGACGGTCTGTCGTGGGGCCTTCAGGGCCATGTGACGGTCCCTGGAACGACCGCCACACCAGTCACGGCGGGAAAATAGAGGGTCGGCCAAATCGCCCCGTTCCACGCCCCATTCATGTCGAAGCGCAGGGGAAACAACCCTCGATGATGAAAAACCACATAAGGAGGCTAAAAGCCCACATGCACGGGTTAAAACGCTAGATCGGGGCGATTTTAACAAATCGACCCTAAAAGAGTCAACGAGGTTCCCGGACTCCTATTGGCCTCGAATGACCACCGATCAACACAAAACTAGCATGGATGGGATCCTAACATCCCAACGGTCAGTTCAACACTAACCGAGCTACAAATGGTTGCCGTTTTTCAGCGAACCCTACAAAACCCAAAAATCACGGTTTAGGCAAACCAAGCCCAAACTCGACCGTTTCCTTGCCGAACGACGTGCAATGACAGGGAAAACGGAGAGGAAGAAGTGAGGAACCGTCACCCTACCTCCATCGAAGAAACCGTGCCCCGAAGGGACTAAACCGCGTCGAAAATCGCACCGCGAACCGAACCGTCGGCTTTGCATCCACCGTTCGGGATCGCGCCAAAACCAATCCGATCATCGCACCATCACGCGCCTCAGCGGCTTCCCGACGTCGCCACCTCACCAACAGTCCCCTACGTCTGCAGTCAGAGGCGAGAGGGTGGGAAAACGAGAGAGAGAGGGAGAGAACGCGAGAGTGAGGAGAGAGAGAAGGGGGGTTATAAGAAAAGAAATTAGAAAATATTTCTAATTTCTGAAAATTCCAAAAATGCGTCGAAAATGCACAAATTCAGAAAAATACGCAAAACTAGTCGAAACGACCGGCTCGACGAGTACATCGTCGCTGTAGCATCCACGAGTCGAGGAACTAAGAAACAAACTCACCGTAGGGTTCCGTAGCTAGTACGAGAAAAAAACCCACACGGCTCGTAAAACTCAACTCGGAAGCCACCAAAGCGAACCGAAACTCACCGAAACCAATCCAAAAGATCCAATGAAGATCCAGCAAGACCTACCAAGGATCCAGGGCATTACAGAATATGTGAAAGATTATGACTTTACACTCTCCTATCAGCCAGGTAAAATGAATGTTGTGACTGATGCTCTGAGCAGGAAGGTGCAAGTCAGTCATTTGTTGCTTCATGAATGGAAACTTTGGGAACAGCTTCTGAGTGAGGCGATTAGCGTGGATATTCCTGCCGACCCGAAGACTGCGGTTTGTGCTACCTTGACTTTGGGTTCTTCTTTATATCAGCAGATTCAAGAAGCTCAGCAAGCTGATTCTGATTTGGCTCGTGTTATATCAAAATATGATGTTGAATTTGATGACGAGCTGGTCGTCAATTTCCGTGGCAGATTGTATGTTCCTGCAGAGGATGAATTGAGGCGTGAGGTTCTGAGTGAAGCCCATGGATCCCGCTTTGCTATTGACCCAGATGTCACCATGATGTATCAGAATTTGAAAAGGCAGTTCTGGTGGCCAGGTATGAAGAGAGATGTGGCTGTATTTATTTCTAAATGCTTGACTTGTCAGCAGGTTAAAGCCGAACATCAAAATCCAGGTGGATTGCTTCAGCCATTAGAGATTCCAATGTAGAAATGGGACCATGTCACTACAGATTTTATGGTGGGTTTACCTCGACTTCACAAGGTTTTGATGGTATCTGGTTGCTTGTTGATAGATTGACAAAAACTTCCAGATTGTTGCCAATAAAGGTTATTTGGAATGTGCAAAGGTTGGCCGAGCTTTATGTTCAGAAGATTGTGCCACTGCATGGAATTCCAATTTCACTTGTGTCAGATCGTGATCCACGATTTACCTCCGGCTTCTGGCACAGTTTTCAGAATGCCTTGGGCACTGAGTTAGCCTTCATTTCAGCGTATCATCCGTAGTCAGATGGACAGTCGGAGAGGACTATTCAGACCCTGGAAGATATGCTGAGATCGTATTGCCTTGACTGGCAGGGTTCGTGGAGTCAATATTTGGCACTTGTTGAATTTACTTATAATAACAGCTTTCACTCCAGTATTGGCATGGCTCCTTATGAGGCACTGTATGGTCGTCCTTGTCGTACTCCTCTGAACTGGTTTGATGTTGGGGATCGACTTTTGACGGGACCTGATATGGTACAGCAGTGTTTTGATGTGGTTCGTCTGATTCGGCAGAGATTGTTGACGGCTCAGAGTCGATAGAAATGTTATGCAGATCAGTGCAGACGTCCACTACAGTTTGAGCCTGGAGACATGGTTTTTGTCAAAGTGTCTCCGATGAAGGGTGTTTCCAGATTTGGGAAGCGTGGAAAGCTTAGTCCGCGTTATGTTGGCCCGTTTCCTATTGTTGAAGCTGTGGGTCAGGTAGTTTATCGTCTGTAACTACCAGCGGCTATGCAAGCTATTCATGATGTGTTCCACGTCTCTCAGCTGAGGAAGTATATGTCTGATGCATCCCATGTCCTTGATGACTCTGTTTGGCCCGAAGTGACCGCTGATTTGTCTACGCCAGAGTTTCCTATCAGAATTGAAGACCGTCGTGAGCAACGGTTGAGAAATAAGGTTATCCCTCTGGTAAGACTTGCTTGGCAGCGTCACTCTGGTAATGAGTCTACTTGGGAGCATGAAGATGAGATGCGTCAGCTTTTTCCTTTCTTATTCCAGTAAGGTATAATTCCGTTTCTCACTTTCCTCCTTATCCTTTGTTGTAAATTTCGAGGGTAAAATTTTTATTAGGAGGGAGGGACTATGAGGCCCGTGCCTTGATGGATCTTTGGTGGTTCGGACCTAGAACTCATTCTAGAATTTTTGGCTATTTTCCTAGATTTTTAGGAATTTTTCTGGTATTTTTCCAGATTTAATTGGATTTAATTGAGGTTTTATGGAAATAATAAGGTTTTTATATATAATAAATATATTATATATATTAACTTTATTTTTTTCCTTTAATCCCTCACCCCCCCTCTCTCTCCCCTCGTCGATCTCTCACTCTCACCCTCTTTCTCTCTCTCGTCCGATCGCCTCTCCCCCTCTCCTTGGGGATTCAGGCGGAACATCGACGGATTGAGGCGTGGAGCGCGCCGGTGGATTCCTCGTGTCGAGAGGAACGCTTGGACGCCCACCTTGACGTGTTTCGTGACTCGTGAGAGCGAGACGGAGCGTGGAGGCTCGGCGGTACCCTCTTCGGTGCATGCGGCTTAATCGGTCGTTTCGGCTCGCATGAGGTAGGGGGATGGAATCCTGAACTCACTAGGATCATTTCCTATAGCTTGGTTTCTTGTTTAAACCCATGTGGCATGCATATTGGTTATTTTCCATGTTTAGGGTTTAAGCTTCGTTCTTCATGTTTAAGCCATTGTAGGCGTTGCATGTTGTTATTTTGTTGGTATTATGTTGTTTAGGACGTGTGGTTTGACAGGTTTTACAGGTTTTCGTCGTTACCCGGCGATTCCGGTCGCCCGGGAGGGAACCCACTTGCAAACATAACCCGTCCGTAACCCAGACGGTGTAATGGTCCTTCCAGGAACCGTCACATCCGTAACGGTCCATAGGGGACGCATTACGTCACTGTAATGGCCCTTTGGGCGCGTCACAGTGAGTGTAACGGTCAGGCTCCTGACCGTTACATTTTCGTTGAATTCCGTTGACCCGTTGAGGCGGTTGGCCTGACGGCCTGTCGGGCGGCCGTCAAGAGGTTGTAACGCGACTGGGCGAGCGTGTTATACCATTTTCTGAATGTTTAAAAACTGTTAGCATTAATTTTGGTGTCGGGTGGACCTGACGGCCTGTCGGCCGGCCGTCAGGGTGATGTAACGCGCCACCGCAAGCGCATTACGTCCCATTTGATCAGTTTGAGTTGGAAATTCGGTGGCTGTAACGGCCAGGGGCAGACGCATCATAGCAGATGTAACGCGCCCTTCCCCTACCGTCACACACCTGTAACGCGGTGGCAGCAGACCGCCACACGCATGTTAGTTTCAAAAAGCTGCCGGCCTATTCTTTAATGCTTCCGAAATGTTTATATGCCATGTTGAGTTATTTTATAATATAATGGCATGTTTATAAATCCCAATAGAGTAGCTTTTCTTTCCTTGCAATGGAACCACTGTTGTAGCCCTAAGGTCTTTGAGTACCGACCCGCTTGGGGATAGCGGAGGGGTGTTTCCCATCACACGGTTTTTAAGCTAGTACTGTGGGCTCCTCGCCAATGGTAGCGTCCTACCAAGGGAGAAATCTAGCTAGAGGGCCTGGCTCAGGCGAGAGTCAGTGTGTGAACACGTGGTCAGAAGCTGTAGACTGACACTGACGAGTGTCACTCTGACTGGTCACTTGGTTTGGTACTGTTTACGCGCTCAGCTTGTCGTGTTGCCGACTGCGAGTGCTTGAGACGCAGTATAAGTCGTCAGTGGACGCATCTGGTTTCTGTTCCCGGTGGTTGTCCTGTTCCCTGTGGCTTAGATTAGTTGAGGCATATTCTACTGGTAGATTTAGTTTCAGTCTCTTAGACTTACTCGTTATTGGCATGTCTTAGCTGTTATGTCTGTTTAGTTAGACTTTATAGCTTTATTGTGATTAGTTATTCATGCCATTGCCTGTTATTTAATTCAATGCATGCTCTAATTGCCTTTACTTTTGCATGTATGCTTGTTTAGTGTGGGGTAGGGATCCGCGTGACCCCTACTGAGTCTGGCTGTGACTCACCCTTCTTCTTTCAGGTGAGTCGCGCCCGTCGTCTCCCGGTGTTTCCCGTGTGCCTGGAGACCGTGCCTAGCTGCCAGCAGTAGACGAGTTGCCTTGTTGGGCTCTCTTGTGTACTTTTGCCGGGGTATGCCCCGTGTAGTTGTACTTTTGACTGCACTCTTGTGCCTCTTGACTAGTATATATATTTAGCACTTGTTTATTTTAAATTGCTTCCGCTCTTCTGCTAAATTTTTTTTAAATGTTGAATCTAATATGCGCGCTTGTGATTGCAATTCGTTATGCATCCCCTCGATAAACTTCACTAACCCTTCAGGGGCCTCATCAGCCTCTTGGGTGGCTTCCCCAGTTCCTGGTATCGGTGTATCGATGTTATCGGTATATCGGTATCCGGCGCTCTGGGTCGTCACAAGGCGCGTCAGGGGAACCGACTTAACCAAAGCACTAAACGACAAGATAGGCGTAACGCGTCTCACGGGACGCGTCAGAGGGCTGTGACGTGCCACTCCTAGGCCGTCACACCCTCAGAGGGCTGTGACGCTGTGACGGTCTGTCGTGGGGGCGTCAGGGACTATGACGGTCCCTGGAACGACCGCCACACCAGTCACGGCGGGAAAACAGAGGGTTGGCCAAATCGGCCCGTTCCACGCCCCATTCACGCCGAAGCGTAGGGGAAACAACCCTCGACGACGAAAAACCACTCTAGGAGGGTAAAAAGCCCACATGCACGGGTTAAAACGCTAGATCGGGGTGATTTTAACAAATCGACCCTAAAAGAGTCAACGAGGTTCCCGGGCTCCTACCGGCCTCGAATGACCACCGATCAACACAAAACTAGCAAGAATGGGATCCAGACATCCCAATGGTCAGTTCAACACTAACCGAGCTACAAATGGTTGTCGTTCTCCGGCGAACCCTACAAAACCCGAAAATCACGGTTTAGGCTAAACAAGCCCAAACTCGGCCGTTTCCACGCCAAACGATGTGCAAGGGCAGGGAAAACGGAGAGGAGGAAGTGAGGAACCATCACCCTACCTCCACCGAAGAAACCGTGCCCCGAAGGGACTAAACCGCGCCGAAAACCACGCCGCGAGCTCATACGTCGTCATTGAATCCACCGTTCGGGATCGCGCCAAAACCACACCATCTTCGCTCCGTCGCGCACCCAATCAACTCCACAGCATCCCCAACACGTGCCTCTAGGTATCCCGTCTGCAGTCGGAGCTGAGGAGGCTCGAGAGGAGAGAAACGAAGAGAGAGAGACGGCGGCGGTGAATGAGAAGGAGGAGAGAGGAAAAGGAAAGAAAAAGGAAAAGAAATTAGGAATTTTCCTAATTTCCGGAAAATCCGATTCCTGGCCCTATCTCCGAAAAATATGCAAAAATAGTCAAAACGACCGGCTCGGAGAGTACATCGTCGCTGCAGCATTCACGAGTCGAGGAACTAAGAAACAAACTCGCCGTAGGGTTCCGTAACTAGTACGAGAGAAAAATCCACACGGCTCGTAAAACTCAACTCGAAAGCCACAAAAGCGAACCAAAACTCAACGACACCAAACCGAAAGATCCAACAAAGATCCCACAAGACCTACCAAGGATCAAGGGCATTACAGAATGGGTGGCCCTAAATATGAATGGGAATTCAATTTTGGCACGGTAGCACAAATGACTTTAATCATACGTGAGAGAAGGCATAAGAATAATTATTAGCATAAAACTGATGGAAAGGAACACGAATAGAGAAAAGGATGAAAATAGGTTCAATTTGACACATTTTAAAAATATTTTCTACTAAAGAATTTATGATGAATAGAGCGACTCAAAATCTCACTGTCACGCGGGTTACCCTTATTATACCCTATCGAAGGGAGTGAGAATAAATGAAGGGAAGTGAAAATAACAAAGGATCGGTGGGGTTGAAAATACTATACACAGAAGAAGTTATGATGGAATAGGAGGCCCTAAATATGAATGGGACTTCAATTTTGGGACAGTAGCACAAATGACTTTAATCATACGTGAGAGAAGGCGTAAGAATAATTATTATCATAAAATTGATGGAAATGAGCAAGAATAGAGCAGATGATGGAATTGGGCCCGATTTGACACATTTTAAAAATATTTTCCACTGAAGAAGTTATGATGAATAAAGGGACTCAAAATCTCACTAGATCATAAACTCTCTCACGGTCACGCGGGTTACCCTAATTATACCCTATCGAAGGGAGTGAGAATAAATTAAGGGGGGTAAAAATAATAAAAGATCGGTGGGGTTGAAAATACTATACATAGAAGAAGTTATGATGTAATGGGTGGCCCTAAACATGAATGGCACTTAAATTTTGGCACGGTAGCACAAATTACTTTAATCATTCGTGAGAGAAGACGTAAGAATAATTATTATCATAAAACTGATGGAAAGGAGAGGATGGAAATAGACCCGATTTGACATATTTTAAAAATAATTTCTATTGAAAAATTTATGATGAATAGAGCAACTCAAAATCTCACTGGGTCATAAACTCTCTCACGGTAATGCGGATTACCTTTATTATACCCTATCGAAGGGTGTGAGAATAAATGAATGGAGGTGAAAATAGGCCCGATTTGACACATTGTAAAAATATTGTCAACTGAAGAATTTATGATGAATAGAGCGACTCAAAACCTCACTAGGTCATAAACTCCCTCATGGTCACGCGGGTTACCCCTATTATACCCTATCGAAGGAGGTGAGAATAAATAAAGGGGGGTGAAAATAAAAAGGATCGGTGGGGTTGAAAATACTATACACAGAAGAAGTTATGATGGAATGGGTGGCCCTAAATATGATTGGTACTTCAATTTTGGCGCAGTCACACAAATGACTTTAATCATACGTGAGAGAAGGCGTAAGAATAATTATTATCATAAAACTGATGAAAGGGAGCAAGAATAGAGGAGATGATGGAATTGGGCCCGATTTGACATATTTTAAAAATATTTTCTACTAAAGAATTTATGATGATTAAAGTGACTCAAAATCTCACTAGATCATAAACTCTCTCACGGTCACGCGGGTTACCCTTACTATAACATATCGAAGGGAGTGAGAATAAATGAAGGGGGGTGAAAATAATAAAGGATCGGTGGGGTTGAAAATATTATACATAGAAAAAATTTTGATGTAATGGGTGGGCCTAAATATGAATGGCACTTCAATTTTGGCACGGTAGCATAAATTACTTTAATCATACGTGAGAGAAGACGTATGAATAATTATTATCATAAAACTGATGGAAAGGAGCAAGAATAGAGGAGAGGATGGAAATAGACCCGATTTGACATATTTTAAAAATATTTTCTATTGAAAAATTTATGATGAATAGAGGGACTCAAAATCTCACTAGGTCATAAACTCTCTTACGGTAACGCGGGTTACCTTTATTATACCCTATCGAAGGGAGTGAGAATAAATGAATGGGGGTGAAAATAGATCCGATTTGACACATTTTAAGAATATTATCTACTGAAGAATTTATGATGAATAGAGCGACTCAAATCCTCATTGGGTCATAAACTCTCTCATGGTCACGCGGGTTACCCTTATTATACCATATCGAAGGGAGTGAGAATAAACGAATGAGGGTGAAAATAACAAAGGATCGGTGGGGTTGAAAATATTATACATAGAAGAAGTTATGATGGAATGGGTGGCCCTAAATATGAATGGGACTTCAATTTTGGCACAGTAGCATAAATGACTTTAATCATACGCGAGAAAAGGTGTAAGAATAATTATTAGCATAAAACTGATGGAAATGAACAAGAATAGAGAATAGGATGAAAATAGGCCCAATTTGACACATTTTAAAAATATTTTTGACTAAAGAATTTATGATGAATAGAATAACTCAAAATCTCACTAGGTCATAAACTCCCTCATGGTCACGCGGGTTACCCTTATTATACCCCATCGAAGGGAGTGAGAATAAATAAATGGAGGTGAAAATAACAAAGGATCGGTGGGGATGAAAATACTATACACAGAAGAAGTTATGATGGAATGGGTGGCCCTAAATATGAATGGGACTTCAATTTTGGGACAGTAGCACAAATGACTTAAATCATACGTGAGAGAAGGCGTAAGAATAATTATTATCATAAAACTGATGGAAAGGAGCAAGAATAGAGGAGAGGATGGAATTGGGCCCGATTTGACACATTTTAAAAATATTTTCTATTGAAGAATTTATGATGAATAAAGTGACTCAAAATCTCACTGGATCATAAACTCTCTCACGGTCACGTGGGTTACCCTTATTATACCCGATCGAAGGGAGTGATAATAAATTAAGGGGGGTGAAAATAATAAAGGATCGGCGGGGTTGAAAATACTATACATAGAAGAAGTTATGATGTAATTGGTGGGCCTAAATAAGAATAGGACTTCAATTTTGGCATGATAGCACAAATTACTTTAATCATACGCGAGAGAAGACGTAAGAATAATTATCATCATAAAACTGATGGAAATGAGCAAGAATAGAGGAGAGGATGGAAATAGACCCGATTTGACAAATTTTAAAAATATTTTCCACTGAAAAATTTATGATGAATAGAGCGACTCAAAATCTCACTGGGTCATAAACTCTCTCACGGTCACGCGGGTAACTTTATTATACCATATCGAAGGGAGTGAGAATAAATGAATGGGGGGGAAAATAGGCCCGATTTGACACATTTTACAAATATTTTCTACTAAAGAATTTATGATAAATAGAACGACTCAAATCCTCACTGTGTCATAAACTCTCTCACAGTCATGCGGGTTACCCTTATTATACCCTATCGAAGGTAGTGAGAATAAATGAATGGGGGTGAAAATAACAAAGGATCGGAGGGGTTAAAAATACTATACACAGAAGAAGTTATGATGGAATGGGTGGCCCTAAATATGAATGGGACTTTAATTTTGGCACAGTAGCACAAATGACTTTAATCATATGTGAGAGAAGGCGTAAGAATAATTATTATCATAAAACTGATGGAAAGGAGCAACAATAGAGGAGAGGATGGACTTGGGCCCGATTTGACACATTTTAAAAATATTTTCTACTGAAGAATTTATGATAAATAAAGCTACTCAAAATCTCACTGGATCATAAACTCTCTCACGGTCACACGGGTTACCCTTATTATACCCTATCGAAGGGAGTGAGAATAAATGAAGGGGGGTGAAAATAATAAAGGATCGGCGGGGTTGAAAATACTATACGTAGAAGAAGTTATATTGTAATGGGTGGCCGTAAATATGAATGTGACTTTAATTTTGGTACGGTAGCACAAATTACTTTAATCATACGTGAGAGAAGACGTAAGAATAATTATTATCATAAAACTGATGGAAAGAAGCAAGAATAGAGGAGAGGATGGAAATAGACCCGATTTGACACACTTTAAAAATATTTTCCACTGAAGAATTTATGATGAATAGAGGGACTCAAAATCTCACTGGGTCATAAACTCTCTCACGGTCACGCGGGTGACCTTTATTATACCCTATCGAAGGGAGTGAGAATAAATGAATGGGGGTGAAAATAGGCCCGATTTGACATATTTTAAAAATATTTTCTACTAAAGAATTTATGAAGAATAGAGTTACTCAAATCCTCACTGAGTCATAAACTCTCTTACGGTCACGCGGGTTACCCTTATTATACTCTATCGAAGGAAGTGAGAATAAATAAAATGGGGTGAAAATAACAAAGGATCGGAGGGGTTGAAAATACTATACACAAAAGAAGTTATGATGGAATGAGTGGCCCTAAATATGAATTTGACTTCAATTTTGGTACGGTATCACAAATGACTTTAATCATACGTGAGAGAAGGCGTAAGAATAATTATCAGCATAAAATTGATGGAAAGGAATAAGAATAGAGAAGAGGATGAAAATAGGCCCGATTTGACACATTTTAAAAATATTTTCTACTGAAGAATTTATGATAAATAGAGCGACTCAAATCCTCACTGGGTCATAAACTCTCTCACGGTCACGCGGGTTACCCTTATTATACGCTATCGAAGGGAGTGAGTATAAATAAAGGGGGTGAAGATAACAATGTATTGGTGGGGTTGAAAATACTATACACAGAAGATGTTGTGATGAAATTGGTGGCCCAAAATATGAATGGGACTTCAATTTTGGCACAATAGCACAGATGACTTTAATCATATGTGAGAGAAGGCGTAAGAATAATTATTATCATAAAACTGATGGAAAGGAGCAAGAATAGAGGAGATGATGGAATTGGGCCCGATTTGACACATTTTAAAAATATTTTCTACTGAAGAATTTATGATGAATAAAGCGACTCAAAATCTCACTGGATCATAAACTCTCTCACGGGCACGCGGGTTACCCTTATTATACCCTATCGAAGGGGGTGAGAATAAATGAAGGGGGGTGAAAATAATAAAGGATCGGCGGGGTTGAAAATACTATACGTAGAAGAAGTTATGTTGTATTCGGTGGCCCTAAATATGAATGGTACTTCAATTTTGTCACGGTAACACAAATTACTTTAATCATACGTGAGAGAAGACGTAAGAATAATTATTATCATAAAACTGATGGAAAGAAGAAAGAATATAGGAGAGGATGGAAATAGACCCGATTTGACACACTTTAAAAATATTTTCCACTGAAGAATTTATGATAAACAGAGCGACTCAAAATCTCACTGGGTCATAAACTCTCTCACGGCCACGCGAGTTATCTTTATTATACCCTATCGAAGGGAGTGAGAATAAATGAATGGGGGTGAAAATAGGCTCGATTTGACATATTTTAAAAATATTTTCTACTGAAGAATTTATGATGAATAGAGTTACTCAAATCCTCACTGGGTAATAAACTCTCTTACGGTCACGTGGGTTACCCTTATTATACCCTATCGAAGGGAGTGAGAATAAATGAATGGGGGTGAAAATAACAAAGGATCGGAGGGGTTGAAAATACTATACACAGAAGAAGTTATGATAGAATGAGTGGCTCTAAATATGAATTTGACTTTACTTTTGGCACGGTTGTACAAATGACTTTAATCATACGTGAGAGAAGGCGTAAGAATAATTATTAGCATAAAACTGATGGAAAGGTACAAGAATAGAGAAGAGGATGAAAATATGCCCGATTTGACATATTTTAAAAATATTTTCTACTGAAGAATTTATGATAAATAGAGCGACTTCAATCCTCATTAGGTCATAAGTTCCCTCACGGTCACGTGGGTTACCCTTATTATACGCTATCGAAGGAAGTGAGAATAAATGAAGGGGGTGAAAATAACAATAGATTGGTGTGGTTGAAAATACTATACACAGAAGAAGTTGTGATGGAATGGGTGGCCCTAAATATGAATGGGACTTTAATTTTGGCACAGTAGCTTAAATGACTTTAATCATACGTGAGAGAAGGCGTAAGAATAATTGTTATCATAAAACTGATGGAAAGGAGCAAGAATAGAGGAGATGATGGAATTGGGCCCGATTTGACACATTTTAAAAATATTTTCTACTCAAGAATTTATGATGAATAAAGCGACACAAAATCTCACTGGATCATAAACTCTCTCACGGTCACGCGGGTTACCCTTATTATACCCTATCGAAGGGAGTGAGAATAAATGAAGGGGGTGAAAATAATAAAGGATCGACGGGGTTGAAAATACTCTACATAGAAGAAGTTATGATGGAATGGGTGACCCTAAATATGAATGGGACTTCAGTTTTGACACGGTAGCACAAATTACTTGAATCATACGTGAGAGAAGACATAAGAATAATTATTATCATAAAACTGATGGAAAGGTGCAGGAATAGAGGAGAGGATGGAAATAGGTCTGATTTGACACATTTTAAAAATATTTTCTACTGAAGAATTTATGATGAATAGAGCGACTCAAAACCTCACTGGGTCATAGACTCTCTCACGGTCACGTGGGTTACCTTTATTATACCCTATCGAAGGGATTGAGAATAAGTGAATGGAGGTGAAAATAGACCCGATTTGTCACATTTTAAAAATATTTTCTACTGAAGAATTTATGATGAATAGAGCGACTTAAATCCTCACTGGGTCATAAACTCTCTCACGGTCACACATATTACCCTAGCGAAGGGAGTGAGAATAAATAAATTGGGTGAAAATAACAACGGATCGGCGGGGTTGAAAATACTATACACAGAAGAAGTTATGATGGAATGGGTGGCCCTAAATATGAATGGGACTTCAATTTTTGCACGGTAGCACAAATGACTTTAATCATACGTGAGGAAGGCGTAAGAATAATTATTACCATAAAACTGATGGAAAGGAACAAGAATAGAGAAGAGGATGAAAATAGGCCCAATTTGACACATTTTAAAAATATTATTTACTGAAGAATTTATGACGAATAGTGCGACTCAAAATCTCACTGGGTCATAAACTCTCTCACGGTCACGCGGATTACCCTTATTATACCCTATCGAAGGGAGTGAGAATAAATAAAGGGAGGTGAAAATAACAAAGGATCGGTGGGGTTGAAAATACTATATACAGAAGAAGTTATGATGGAATGGGTGGCCCTAAATATGAATGAGACTTCAATTTTGGGACAGTAACATAAATGACTTTAATCATACGTGAGAGAAGGCGTAAGAATAATTATTATCATAAAACTGATGGAAAGGAGCAAGAATAGAGGAGAGGATGGAATTGCGCCCGATTTGACACATTTTAAAAATATTTTCTACTGAAAATTTTATGATGAATAAAGTGACTCAAAATCTCACTGGATCATAAACTCTCTCACGGTCACGCGGGTTACCCTTATTATACCCGATCGAAGGGAGTGAGAATAAATGAAGGGGGGTGAAAATAATAAAGGATCGGCGGGTTTGAAAATACTATACATAGAAGAAGTTATGATGTAATGGGTGGCCCTAAATAAGAATAGGACTTCAATTTTGACACGGTAGCACAAATTACTATAATCATACGTCAAAGAAGACGTAAGAATAATTATTATCATAAAACTGATGGAAATGAGCAAGAATAGAGGAGAGGATGGAAATAGACCCAATTTGACATATTTTAAAAATATTTTCCACTGAAGAATTTATGATGAATAGAGCGACTCAAAATCTCACAGGGTCAAAAGCTCTCTCACGGTCACGTGGGTTACCTTTATTATACCCTATCGAAGGGAGTGAGAATAAATGAATGGGGGTGAAAATAGGCCCGATTTGACACATTTTATAAATATTTTCTACTGAAGAATTTATGATGAATAGAGCGACTCAAATCCTCACTGGGTCATAAACTCTCTCACGGTCACGCGGGTTACCCTTATTATACCCTATCGAAGTGAGTGAGAATAAATGAATGGGGGTGAAAATAACAAAGGATCGGAGGGGTTAAAAATACTATACACAGACAAAGTTATGATCGAATGGGTGGCCCTAAATATGAATGGGACTTCAATTTTGGCATAGTAGCACAAATTACTTTAATCATACGTGAGAGAAGACATAAGAATAATTATTATCATAAAACTGATGGAAAGGTGCAAGAATAGAGGAGATGATAGAAATAGGCCCGATTTGACATATTTTAAAAATATTTTCTACTGAAGAATTTATGATGAATAGAGCGACTCAAAACCTCACTGGGTCATAAACTCTCTCACGGTCACGCGAGTTACCTTTGTTATACCATATCGAAGGGAGTGAGAATAAATGAATGGGGGTGAAAATAGGCCCAATATGACACATTTTAAAAATATTTTCTACTGGAGAATTTATGATGAATAGAGCGACTCAAATCCTCACTGGGTCATAAACTCTCTCACGGTCACACATGTTACCCTTATTATACCGTATCGAAGGGAGTGAGAATAAATGAATGGGGGTGAAAATATGCCTGATTTGACACATTTTAAAATTATTTTCTTCTGAAAAATTTATGATGGATAGAGTGACTTAAAACCACACTGGGTCATAAACTCTCTCACGGTCACGTGGGTTACGCTTATTATACCCTATCGAAAGGAGTGAGAATAAATAAAGGGGGTGAAAATAACAAAGGATCGGTGGGGTTGAAAATACTATACACAGAAGAAATTATGATGGAATGAGTGGCCCTAAATATGAATGTGACTTCAATTTTGGCACAGTCGCACAAATGACTTTAATCATACGTTAGAGAAGGCGTAAGAATAATTATTATCATAAAACTAATGGAAAGGGGTAAGAATAGAGGAAAGTATGGAATTGGGCCCGATTTGACATATTTTAAAAATATTTTCCACTGAAGAATTTATGATGAATAGAGAGACTTAAAACCTCACTGGTGTTGACACCCATTTTAGCCCACAAGTTGCGTCATTTCTCTTATTCATCATTTTTGATGTCCCGAATTAGCCATTGTTTTGGAGCTTTCTCGGATGGATTTCAAGCCCATTTTTATCATTTCATATCCTTTGAGTCTTGGAGATCATGATTTCCTAGAGTCATGGAGCTTGTCTTATCAAGTTCTAGCTTCTAAGTCGACTTACGGCCCATTTAGGCCGGCTTTCCTCAAGTAATCGGCTCTCTCTCACTGCGCAGTCCTGAAAGTGGTCCTTTTTCATATCCTTCTATTCCTCTTTTCAAAAAGTTGTCTTCACCAAAGTTGTTCATCTTTCAAAGATCTAAAATTTATTCTTATATGCTGTTGGCCAGTTCTTCCCCGTTTGCGATCTATTTATATTTTTCCGACGTGCTGTGCTGTTCACCAATGTCTCAGAATTTTTCTCTCTGTTCTAGCACCATTTTCTCCCTCTTATAATCATTTTCTCAACTTTATTTCTTCATAAACGTTGTTCCTCTCTCAGTCATCTACAATTTCTTCTTCTACCACTTTCACTAGTTCTGCCCCGTTTGTGAGATACACTTCACTTTCCAAAGTTACACACAGTCTGCCCAAAATCTTCCTCCATCAGTATGACGGCCCTACCCTAGACCGCCAGAGTAGTGTGACGGTCCTAAGATAGACCATCACACTGAAACTTGCCCGAAATTGCCCTGTTCGACCCCTAGAGCGTGGCGGTCCTGCCCTAGATCGTCAGAGTCCATGTGACGGTCTAGTATGGGTGCGTTACACCGAAACTTGTCCGAAATCGTCTCGTTTGACCCCCAGAGTGTGACAGACCTAACCTAGTCCGTTACATAACTCTGACGGTCGTACGATAGACCGTTACACACACCTGAGAGTCCAATTCGTGTTGGACTCTGCTCCGTTTCGGTGCATCGTGGCCCTCTTGCAGAGTCCATAACTTCTTGAATTCTACTCCGAATTGAGCGCCGTTTGTTCCTATGGTTTCTCCTTGGTATTATCTTGAATTCAGTCCAAAGAACTCCAAATTTCATTGACTATCTTACTCAAAATCACACTCAAAAGTTCAGGATTTAGGTGTCCTGGTTCAACTCAAACTCTGCAGATTAAGCTCCGGGGCTCCCTTCTAGAAGCCATATCTTCCAGATCCTTCATTCAAATAGAGTCCTGTTTTCTCCTATGACTTATCTTGACTATTATCTCGAGATTGATCCATAGATCTCGAGATTTAATAGACTCTATCTCTTAAACTTGTGGAGGAAAGTTGGGGGTTTCACCACTTTTCTATAAAAACTGCCCAGTTCGCAGTTGCAAAGGGGGGCTCTTTCTTGATTCGGGGCGAAGCCATGCTGCAATTCCAACTCACAACTTCGACCCCATCTTGAAGAGGGAAGTATTAGCTTTCAATTGCATCCTTCTGGACTTGATTTCATGATTTATATTCTTAGTTCTCTTCCTCTTAAAATCATAAATCATCACAATTTTCTGCACTTTTCTGCTACAAGCATTTTTCCCCGTTTTGCATCATTGTTTTCTCTCTATTCTCTCAATCAAATCTCGTGATTTTAAATCTCATGCATGCAAAACACACCCACCTATTATTTCCACCCTTCCACAGGGGTTAAAAATCTCCCCCCAGTGAGTTTGCCCTCAATTTCTACCCCTATTTTATCACTGCGAGATTGATGCTACACATGCATGTTCTAATGGGTTTTTTTATCTTTGTTTTGGCTTTATTTTGCAGGAGAGCATGAATACAACGTGAGACCCTCTTCCTCTAGCCGACTGGAAGGAGAGGAGGTTTGAATCCACATGTTCCCCGCACCCCATTTCAAGCGCGATCAAGTCTTTAAGTTCCAAGGTACACGACGCCGTTCTTTACACTTCTTCATCCTTTGGCGTTGTTAATCCTTGGTGGCAATCACGATTAGTATTTCTCATCCTTTCATCCCCCTTGTCTTTGATTCACATGTTTATGCATGTATTAGTTTAAAGGGGGCGGGATAGAAATCTAATTAAAACAAATCAACAATTTTTTTGGCGACCACGGTGGGATACCAATGCCCATCACGTTTGTTTTAATGCTCTTTTGTAAGTTGGGTGTGTGCATGTGCATGTTTAGGTGAGATTTTATCCATTCTTCTATTGTTTGGGACGTTTTAAGGGCTCAGGTAGTGTGACGGTCCTATAGTAGACCGCCACATGAATGTAACGGTCATTTGGTAGACCGTTACAGATTCTGGCAGTCCTGCGTGCATGCTCATAGGGCCGTGTTCGTCGGGGCATAACTTTTGATCCCGATGTCCGATTGCGCTGATTTTTCTTCCGTTGGATAGCCCTTTATATTGTCTTTCCATCCATATATTATTTGCATCATTTAGTTAACATTTCCATATTCTAATATTGTCCATCTTTTTGAGTTTTGTGCATAAGTTGTGCATGCAGGCTCAGGGACAGGTTCACAGGTACATCTTTACTCAATGATTTGACTGCCTTCCCGATGTCTGATTGCACTGATTTTTGTTCCATTGGATAGTCCTTTGTATTGTCTTTCCATCCATAGCTTATTTGCATCATTTGGGTCTCATTTGCTTAGTTAAAAATTGTCATCATTTTAGCATTTTGTCCATAAAATCTACATGTGGTCTGCACACAGGTTCACGGGGGCAACTTTGCTCAGTCATTTGATTGACCTCCCGGGGTCAGATTAATCTATTCTTGCGCCCGTTGTGCAGACCTTTGTATTGTCTTTCCATCCATATACTATTTGTCTTAGTTGGATCAAGTTTGCATAGTTTAATCTAGTCTTGATTTTCTAGTTTTAAGTTAGAATTTGCATGCACTCCGGTGCACATAGGGCCATACATTGCATATCATAGTTGCATTTCCTACCTTGGTAAGTGATCCTCTCACCTCCATATTCCTTGGAGTCTACTAGGTGATCTTATCCGGGACCTCCATAAGTCCCCGTAAGCCGTGGATTCCCACAGGGACACCGGGCCGGTGGTACCTTCCCACCCCTTAGGCTTGCATTTGCATAAGTGTGAGGGAGTTAACCTTAGTCAACCCAAAGTTTAGACCTTATTCCCATAGGATTCTTATCTTGAGGGAATTATTATTAATTCAAATCATTAAAAGGTCTATTAAAATCCCTAAAATATTTCCCATCATATCAACTTGTTTGATTTGGGTGAAAATTCTCACATTGCATTATTTGTGTTGTTTGGGCTTGTCCAAGCCCATTAGTGGTGTTTTGTGTTGCATCCACATCTTTCATCGTTGTTAGGCCCACTTAGGTTACCCCATTTTGTATGTCTATTATCTAGTCCATTGTCCCATGGTCTATTGTCCATTCGTCTTTGCATTAGTGGGTCAGCCCCCCTTATTCTCAAGCCCATTAAGCCCTTGCTTCCCCATTTGTATTGTCCTTGATCTCCTTATATTAAGTCTCCATTTGCCCTCATAGAGTATCATTCTAACCCCTTGTATCATTCTTTTTCTCAATCTTCTTCCTATTCCCGCGTGGAATCCTCTTCCCACGCGGGCCCATCTTCCCTTGGTCCCTCTGATCCCTCTGAAGAGCAAGCTAATCTCATGGCCCATCTTTCAAGCCTTGTTCGCCAAATGGACCCGGCCCAGGCCCAACATCTTATTGCATCTCATCTTCATGGGCCTCCTTCTCTTAATGGGCCTTCTTCTCTCTTTAATGGGCCTCATCATCTTAACGGGCCCCATTCTCCTAATGGGCCTTATTTTTCAAATGGGACTCATTCTTCTTCTCCTTATGCTGCCAGCCCAATGGGTCCTTATGTTCATGCTTCTTCCAGGCCCACATATCCTTCTACTCCCGGAATGGGCCCTTCTTCTTCTCAGCCCGGATCCTCTTATCTGGCCCATTATCATCATACTGATCCGAATTCACATCCTCTTGCTCAAGCTGGCCCATATTCTTCTCGATCTCTCCCTACCCAAGAGATGATTGTTCAAACTCAACGCCAACTTGATGAGCTTCAACGTCGGATCGATCCTAAATCCTCTTTAAGTGTTCCATTCGCTTTCCAAGGTCTTCGGCTCCCACCTCCATCACAAATTCCCACATATCGTTGTTATAGTGGAGTCGGTGACCCGTATGTGCACTTGAAGGAGTTTGTTTATGAGTCGGCCCAATTTCGACATGACCAACACTTGATGGCTTATCTGTTTGGTCTGTCATTGGAAGGCCCGGCTCGGGATTGGTTCTTCTCTCTTCCGCAAGAGCAAGTTGTGAATTTTCAAGCCGTTCAATAAAAATTTATACAGCAGTTTCAAGACCAAGTTGGGCCCAAGTATTCTATGGCGGATCTGGCCCATGAGATGATGAAGCCCGATGAGGAGTTCTGCACCTTTGCTGACCGCTGGCCTCGCTTGGCCGCTCAAGTCCCGAGACACATTCCCGAGGGAGAACAAATCAAGATGCTGATATCTAATGCCACGCCCAAATATCGGTTCATCTTAGCCCTCAACGACATTACCTCCTGGTAACAATTATACAGCGGAGCCCGCTTCATTCGCCAACAAATCCAAGATTCCCTTGACCCCGAGTCTCCACCATCCACCTCCACATATCAACCTTCACCCTCCACTTGCCAACCCTACGCTCCCATGAGTCAGCCATCCGCCACATATCCCTCCACGAGCCAACCCCCCTCCTATACATACCCATACGTCTCTGCATATCAACCTTCCATGAGTCAGTCTCCCGTGTCCACATACCCGTCTCCGTTTCCACCCCCGATCAAGGTCACACCACATCCCGAGCAGGTGGATGCCGTCTACATACTTCCCCACTCTATTCCACATATGCCTTCACCAAATCCCACCTCTGCCAGCCACACTCCATTACCTATGCAACCTCCGCTTCCCTCTCCACAACCTTCTCCACCACCTCATACCCCTCGGCATCCGCCTTGCCCAAAGCGGGCTCCTTGTCCTCCGTTGCCGGAGTGTTTTACCGACATCTTTCGGGCTTTGATGGCCGCTCACGCGTTGTCGCTCTCTCCGACTATGTCTTGCCTGTGACGACCCAGAGCTCAGGATACCGATATACCGATAACATCGATACACCGATACCAAGAACTGGGGAAGCCACCCAAGAGGCTGATGAGGCCCCTGAAGGGTTAGTGGGGGTTTGTCGAGGGGATGTATACTGAATTGCAATTTAATGCGCACATATTGAATTTAAGCAAATAAAGTTTAACAGAAGTGCGGAAGCAATTTTAAAATAACCAGAGTGCTAATATATAAACTAGTCCAGAGGCACAAGAGTGCTAGTCCAAAAGTATAACTACGCGGGGCATACCCTGGTAAAAGTACAACAGAAGGCCCAACAAGGCGACACTTCAACTGTTGGCAGCTAAGAGCGGTCTCCGAGTACACGGGAAACACCAGGAGACGGTGGGCGCGACTCACCTGAAAAGAGAAGGGTGAGTCACAGCCAGACTCAGTAGGGGTCACGCGGATCCCTACCTCGAGCTAAACAAGCATACATGCAAAAATAAAGGTAATTAGAGCATGCATTTAATTAAATTAACAGGCATTAGCATGAATAAACTAATCACAGTAAAGCTGTAAAATCTAACTACACAGCTAAAACATGCCAATAGCAATTAAATCTAATCGACATAAACTAAATCTACCAATAGAATGTGCCTCAACTAACCAAGCCACAGGGAACATGACAACCACCGGAAGTAGAAACCAGATGCGCCCACTGACGGCTTACACTGCGTCTCAAGCACTCGCAGTCGGCAACACGACAAGCTGAGCGCGTAAACAGTACCAAACCAAGTGACCAGTCAGAGTGACACTCGTCAGTGTCAGTCCACAGCCTCCGACCACGTGTGCACACACTGACTCTCGCCTGAGCCAGGCCCTCTAGCTAATTTTCTCCCTCGGTAGGACGCTACCATTGGCGGGGAGCCCACGGAACTAGCTTAAAAACCGTGTGACGTAAACACCCCTCCGCCATCCCCAGGCGGGTCGGCACTCAAAGACCTTAGGGCTACAACAGTGGTTCCATCGCAAGGAAAGTAAAGCTATTCTATTGGGATCTAAAAACATGCCATTATTTCATAAAATAACTCATACATGGCGTGTAATCATTCTGAAAAGCATTAAAGAATAGGCAGGTGGCTTTTGGAAACTAACAGGGGTGTGACGGTATACTTCCAGCGCGTCACAGAGGGTGACAGTCGGGGGTTGGCGTGTTACATCGCTTGTGACGCGTCCGCCCCTAGCCGTTACGACCACCCGAAACCCTAGTTCTAATCGATCAAACGGAGTGTAACGCGCTCCCGGAGGCGCGTTACAGCATCCTGACGGTCGGGGAACGGCGCGTTACATCAACTGTGACGCGTCCGCCCCTGGCCGTTAGAGCCACCCGAGGCCAAAAATCAATCCACAATTTTTCTAGCCGTTCAAAAGCGGTGTAACGCGCTCGCGCAGGCGCGTTACGGCGCCCTGACGGCCGCCCGACAGGCCGTCAGGCCAACCGCCAAACCCGGTCAACGGAAATCAACAGAAGTGTAACGGTCGGGAGCCTGACCGTTACACACACTGTGACGCCCCTTCAAAGGGCCGTTACAGTTCTATAACACGTCTCGTGAGGGCTGTTACACGTGTGATGGTTCCTGGTAGGACCGTCACACCGACTGGGATTCGGACAGGTTATATCTGAAAACGGGTTCCCTCCCAGGCGACCGAAATCGTCGGGTAACGACGAAACAACCTGTTTCCTACCAAACCACACGTCCTAAACAACATAACACCAACAAAAACAACCACATGTAATGCCCACAATGGATTAAACATGAAGAACGAAGCTTAAACCCCAAAAATGGAAAATAACCATTATGCATGCCACAGGAGTTTAACTAAGCAAACAAGCTATAGGAAATGATCCTAACGAGATCAGGATTCCATCCCCCTACCTCGTTCAAGCCGAAACGGCCGATTGGGCCGCATGCAAGGTAAGGGCACCACCGGACCTTCTCGCCCCGTCTCGCTCCCACGTGCCACGAACCACGTCAAGGTGGGCATCAACACGTTCTTCTCGACGCGAGGATTCCACCGACGTGCTCCACGTCTCGATCCGCCGTCGTTTCACCTGAAATCCCACGAAGGGGGAGAGAGGCGATCGGGAGGAGAGAGAGAGCGTGAGCGAGATCGACGAGGGGGGAGAGAGGAAGTGAAGGGGGGGTGAGATAAAAGAAAAAAAGATTAATATATATATAATATAATTATTATATATATATAACCTTATTTTCTCTTTTAAAAACTCACTTAATCCGATTAAATCCTGAAAATGCCAGAAAAATTCCTAAAAATCCTAGAAAATAGCCAGAAATTCCAGAACGAATTCTAGGTCCGAACCACCAAGGATCCACTAAGGCACGGGCCTCATAGTCCCTCCCTCCTAATAAAAATTTCACCCTCGAAATTTACAATAACGGATAAGGAGGAAACTGAGAAAAGCATTATACCTTACTGGAATAGGAAAGGAAAAAGCTGACGCATCTCATCTTCACGTTCCCAAGTAGACTCATTACCGGAGTGGCGCTGCCAAGCAACTCTTACCAGAGGGATAACCTTATTTCTCAACCGCTGCTCACGACGGTCTTCAATTCTAATAGGAAACTCTGGCGTAGACAAATCAGCAGTCACTTCAGGCCAAACTGAATCATCGAGAACATGGGATGCATCTGACACATATTTCCTCAACTGAGAGACGTGGAATACATCATGAATAGCTTGCATAGCCGCTGGTAGTTGCAGTCAATAAGCTACCTGACCCACAGCTTCTACAGTAGGAAATGGGCCAACATAACGCGGACTAAGCTTTCCACGCTTCCCAAATCTGGAAACACCTTTCATTGGAGATACCTTGACAAAAACCATATCTCCTGGCTCAAATTGCAGTGGACGTCTGCGTTGATCTGCATAGCTTTTCTGTCGACTCTGAGTTGTCAACAATCTCTGCCTGATTAGACGAACCACATCAGAACACTGCTGCACCATGTCAGGTCCCGTCAAAAGTCTATCCCCAACATCAAACCAGTTCAAGGGAGTACGACAAGGACGACCATATAGTGCCTCATAAGGAGCCATGCCAATACTGGAGTGAAAACTGTTATTATAAGCAAATTCAACAAGTGGCAAATGTTGACTCCACGAACCTTGCCAGTCAAGGCAACACGATCTCAGCATATCTTCCAGGGTCTGAATAATCCTCTCCGACTGTCCATCTGACTGCGGATGATACGCTGAACTGAATGCTAACTCAGTGCCCAAAGATTTCTAAAAACTGTGCCAGAAGCCGGAGGTAAAACGTGGATCACGATCTGACACAAGTGAAATTGGAATTTCATACAGTGGCACAATCTTTTGCACATAAAGCTCGGCCAACCTCTGCACATTCCAAGCAACCTTTATTGGCAACAATCTGGCAATCTTAGTCAATCTGTCAACAAGCAACCAGATACCATCAAAACATTAAGAAGTCCGAGGTAAACCCACCACAAAATCTGTAGTAACATGGTCCCATTTCCACATTGGAATTTCTAACGGCTGCAGCAAACCACCTGGCTTTTGATGTTCGGCTTTAACCTGCTGACAAGTCAAGCACTTAGAAACAAATACAGCCACATCTCTCTTCATACCTGGCCACCAAAACTACTTTTTCAAATTCTGATACATCTTGGTGACACCTGGGTGAATAGCAAAGCGGGATCCATGGGCTTCACTCAGAACTGCAAATCTCAATACATCCTCTGTGGGGACATACAATCTGCCATGGAAACTGACAACCATCTCATCATCAAATTCCACATCATATCTTGATATAACACGGGCTAAATCAGGATCTGCTTGCTGAGCTTCCTTAATCTGTTGATATAAAGCTGAACCCAAAGCCAAACTAGCACAAACTACTATCTTCGGATCGGCAGGAATCTCTACACTGAATGCCTCGCTCGGAAGCTGTTCCCACAATTTCCATTCATGAAGCAACAGATGACTGACTTGCACCTTCCTGCTCAGAGCATCAGCCACAACATTCATTTTACCCGACTGATAGGAGAGTGTAAAGTCATAATCTTTCATGTATTCCATCCAGCGACGCTGCCTGAGATTCAGATCTTTCTGGGAGAATATATACTGTAAACTCTGATGATCAGTGAAGATTTGAAACTTTTCACCATACAGATAATGTCTCCAGATCTTTAAAGCAAAAATAACTGCAGCTAGCTCTATATCATGTGTGGGATAATTTTCTTCATGCTGTTTCAATTGCCTAGATGCATATGCGATAACCTTTCCATGTTGCATCAGCACTGCATCCAAACCCACTCGAGAAGCATATGTGCAAACAACAAATCCACCCGAGCCGGAAGGCAAAGTCAACACTGGAGAAGAAGTCAAGAGCCTTTTCAATTCGACAAAGCTATCCTCACACTGATCTGACCAGACAAACGGTACATCTTTACGAGTCAGTCTAGTCATTGGTGCTGTAATCTTTGCAAAATCTTGGATGAATCTGTGATAATACCAAGCCAAACCTAAAAAGCTTCTTATCTCTATCACAGTTCTCCGTCTCTGCCAATTCAGAACAGATTCAATCTTTGCAGGGTCCACTGCTACTCCGTCACCAGAAATCACGTGGCCAAGAAAATGAATCTCCCGAAGCCAGAACTCACATTTACTGAACTTCGCATAAAGCTCGTGATCTCTAAGAGTCTGCAGAACGATCCTCAAGTGCTACACATGATCTTCGTCAGAAGGAGAATAAACCAGAATATCATCAACAAAGATCACCATGAACTGATCCAGATATGGACGGAAAATACGCTGCATTAGGTCCATAAAGGCTGCTGGAGCATTCGTCAAGCCAAGCGGCATAACCAAAAATTCATAATGACCATATCGAGTACTGAAAGTTGTCTTCTCCACATCAGATTCTCGGATCCGTGAAAAGACAGTAGCAGACTGTAACTGGTCAAACAAATCATCAATCCTGGGAAGCGGATATTTATTCTTGATAGTCACCTGATTCAGTTGTCTATAATCAATACAAAGCCTCAGGCTTCCATCTTTCTTTTTCACAAATAACACTGGAGCACTCCACGGAGAAAAACTGGAGCGAATATAGCCTTTTTTCAGCAATTCAAGTAGCTGTGCTCGTAGTTCTTTTAGTTCAGCTGGAGCCATTCGGTACGGTGCCTTTGCTAACGGGGCTGTACCAGGAATCAGTTCAATCACCATTTCAATTTCTCGCTCTGGAGGCAAGCCTGGCAACTCGTCAGGAAACACATCAGGGAACTCACAGACAACAGGAATATCACCGACGTCCTGTCGTGGTCTCTCAACAGCAACCACAGAAGCTAAGAATCCCTGGCAACCTGCACTAAGCAATCTACAGGCTCGAATAGCAGAAATAATCAAACGAGAAGAACGGGATCGAATACCTTAGAAATAAAATGTTGGTTTTCCCTGTGCTTGAAAATAGACTTTCTTCGATCTGCAGTCAACCACAGCTCCATATTGCTCCAACCAATCCATACCCAGAATGATGTCATAATCTGCCAACTGCAACGCATACAATCTCGCCGGCAACTGATGATTATTAATCATAATAGGAGATTCTTCCAAACACAAAAGTGTAATCATGAAATCCCCAGAAGGCAACTCAACAAATAGCTCACAAGTCATCTCTGATGTTGGCTCCTCAATGCATGCAATGAAATCCTCTGAGATAAAGGAGTGAGAAGCACCATAATCAAATAAGACACGAGCTGAATGACCATAAAGAATACTCGTACCTTCAACCAGATGGGATGCAACCGCTTCAGCTCGAGTGATGTGAGAAACCTTGCCCTTTTGCTTCTTGGATCTGGCTGAAGACTGCTGAGAAGACGCTGAAGCTTGAGAATAAAATTGTTGCTGAGGTTGAGGTAAAGGAGGAGGTCTGAATTGCGACTGCTGGGGCTGAGAAAACTGAGGAGCCTGCACCGGCTTTGACCTCAGCGGGCAATCTCAAACAACGTGATCAGGCTGGTCACAATAAAAATAGACCACAGGAAGAGAACACGGCTGACCCTTATGGTGACCACCGCATCTCCGACAAGTCCACGGCTGACTAACAGTAGAACTCTGACGACTCTGTGAAGAAGGCGCTGTCGGCTGCTGAACAGTACCTGTACCAGGCGATTCTTGCTGAAAGAACTTCTTCTTCTTGAACTTCTTAAACTTGGGCTTGGAAGAGGAAGAAACACCGCTAACATCTGGCTGAACCGAGGGGACTCTTGACGCTGGCGATCGGTAAGTCTGCTGAAACTGCATCATCGGCTGAACCAACCCCGCTTGTGGATACCCTCCAGGTCTCGCCATCTCCAGCTCAAGTGCCACAGCTGCCTGGCACGCACCATCAAGATCAGCAACACGACTCGCGATCAAGGGCAATTTCAACTCTGGCCTCAACCCTCGCAAGAACTGCTGAGTCTTCAAAGTTTCATTAGCCAGCACATGGGGTGCATACTGACCCAATTCCATAAATTTGTTCTGATATTGAAGTACGGTCACATCGTTCTAAAGCAATTCCATGAACTGGTACATCTTCGCCATCTGCAAACAGGCAGGAGTGTAGGCACGCTCGAAGGCTGCGACAAACTCTGCCCAAGTGATCTGCCGAAGGGGCCTGGAATGAAATGCAATCTGCCACTCGACTTTCCACCATGTAATAGCTATACCTTGGAGTTGAAACGCTGCAAGCATCACTTTCTCGTCCTCCGCGCACTCCATTGACAGGAACACGCGCTCGATCGCATCCATCCACTGTCTCGCAACCTCTGGATCTTGTTGTCCGTCGAAAGCTGGCGGATTGAACAAGAGAAATTCTTTCAAAGCCTTGCCTCGACTACCAGGTGCTTCAACCTGAGGAGCAACGACTGGCGCTGGAGGAGGAACTACGGGAACAGCAAGAACTGCAGGAACTACAGGAGGCGGTGCAGAACCACTCTCTTCTCTAGGCGCATGCCTAGGAGCTCGAGGACGTCTTCCTCGACGAGGCGGCATATTGCAACTGCCGAACACACAAAACAACAGCAAATCCATCAATCATACGGAAAACATCCTAAGCCAGCAATAGACAACAGGAAAGGACTAACTCTGGACAAGTGCAAATTCCAATTCCTTATACAAATCCTCAACATCGCTCTGATACCAACTGTGACGACCCAGAGCTCAGGATACCGATATACTGATAACATCGATACACCGATACCAAGAACTGGGGAAGCCATCCAAGAGGCTGATGAGGCCCCTGAAGGGTTAGTGGGGGTTTGTCGAGGGGATGTATAATGAATTGCAATTTCATGCACACATATTGAATTTAAGCAAATAAAGTTTAACAGAAGTGCGGAAGCAATTTTAAAATAACCGGAGTGCTAATATATAAACTAGTCTAGAGGCACAAGAGTGCTAGTCCAAAAGTACAACTACTCGGGGCATACCCCGGCAAAAGTACAACAGAAGGCCCAACAAGGCGACACGTCAACTGCTGGCAGCTAAGAGCGGTCTCCGAGTACACGGGAAACACCAGGAGACGGTGGGCGCGGCTCACCTGAAAAGAGAAGGGTGAGTCACAGCCAGACCCAGTAGGGGTCACGCGGATCCCTACCTCGAGCTAAACAAGCATACATGCAAAAATAAAGGCAATTAGAGCATGCATTTAATTAAATTAACAGGCATTGGCATGAATAAACTAATCACAGTAAAGCTGTAAAATCTAACTACACAGCTAAAACATGCCAATAGCAATTAAATCTAATCGACATAAACTAAATCTACCAATAGAATGTGCCTCAACTAACCAAGCCACAGGGAATAGGACAACCACCGGGAGTAGAAACCAGATGCGCCCACTGACGGCTTACACTGCATCTCAAGCACTCGTAGTCGGCAACACGACAAGCTGAGCGTAAATAGTACCAAACCAAGTGACCAGTCAGAGTGACACTCGTCAGTGTCAGTCCACAGCCTCCGACCACATGTGCACACACTGACTCTCGCCTGAGCCAGGCCCTCTAGCTAGTTTTCTCCCTCGGTAGGACACTACCGTTGGCGGGGAGCCCACGGTACTAGCTTAAAAACCGTGTGATGGGAACACCCCTCCACCATCCCCAGGCGGGTCGGCACTCAAAGACCTTAGGGCTACAACAGTGGTTCCATCGCAAGGAAAGTAAAGCTATTCTATTGGGATCTAAAAACATGCCATTATTTCATAAAATAACTCATACATGGCGTGTAATCATTCTGAAAAGCATTAAAGAATAGGCAGGCAGCTTTTGGAAACTAACAGGGGTGCGACGGTCTACTGCCAGCGCGTCACAGAGGGTGACGGTTGGGGGTTGGCGCGTTACATCACTTGTGACGCGTCCGCCCCTAGCCGTTACAACCACCCGAAACCCCAGTTCTAATCGATCAAACGGAGTGTAACGCGCTCCCGGAGGCGCGTTACAGCATCCTGACGGTCGGGGAAGGGCGCGTTACATCAACTGTGACGCGTCCGCCCCTGGCCGTTAGAGCCACCCGAGGCCAAAAATCAATCCACAGTTTTTCTAGCTGTTCAAAAGTGGTGTAACGCGCTCGCGCAGGCGCGTTACGGCGCCCTGACGGCCACCCGACAGGCCGTCAGGCCAACCGCCAAACCCGATCAACGGAAATCAACAGAAGTGTAATGGTCGGGAGCCTGACCGTTACACACACTGTGACGCCCCTTCAAAGGGCCGTTACAGTTCTGTAACGCATCCCGTGAGGGCCATTACACGTGTGACAGTTCCTGGTAGGACCGTCACACCGACTGGGATTCGGACAGGTTATATCTGAAAACGGGTTCCCTCCCAGACGACCGAAATCGCCGGGTAACGACGAAACAACCTGTTTCCTGCCAAACCACACGTCCTAAACAACATAACACCAACAAAAATAACCACATGCAATGCCCACAATGGATTAAACATGAAGAACGAAGCTTAAACCCCAAAAATGGAAAATAACCATTATGCATGCCACAGGAGTTTAACTAAGCGAACAAGCTATAGGAAATGATCCTAGCGAGATCGGGATTCCATCCCCCTACCTCGTTCAAGCCTAAACGGTCGATTGGGCCGCATGCAAGGTAAGGGCACCACCAGACCTTCTCGCCCCGTCTCACTCCCACGCGCCACGAACCACGTCAAAGTGGGCATCAACGCGTTCTTCTCGACGCGAGGATTCCACCGGCGTGCTCCACGTCTCGATCCGCCGCCGTTTCACCTGAAATCCCACGAAGGGGGAGAGAGGCGATCGGGAGGAGAGAGAGAGCGTGAGCGAGATCGACGAGGGGGGAGAGAGGAAGTGAAGGGGGGGTGAGATAAAAGAAAAAAAGATTAATATATATATAATATAATTATTATATATATATAACCTTATTTTCTCTTTTAAAAACTCACTTAATCCGATTAAATCCTGAAAAATGCCGGAAAAATTCCTAAAAATCTAGGAAAATAGCCTGAAATTCCAGAACGAATTCTAGGTCCGAACCACCAAGGATCCACTAAGGCACGGGCCTCACATTGCCGACCTGCGGTCGGGAATATGCTTCAATATTGTGATTTTCACCGCCAGCAGGGGCATTTGGTTGAGGATTGTCCCGAGTTCCGAGAGTATGTTTATGGCCTGGAAGACAATAAGAGGATTGATTGGGCCGCCATGCGTAAAGTTGTTTTAGATCTCCGCAACAAGTAGCAGCAACAAGAAGCGCCGCCTAAGCAGCCATCTCCATTTCAAGATCGGGGGCACCCCAGTGATTCTTCGTCTAGCGTTGAACCCGCTCCATCACCTACTACTTCGCCTACTCTGTTACCTTCGCTATCTCCTATCCAATCTCTGCAACCTCCACAAACCCACCCTCTGCTCAGGCTAGTGCCACCTCCCCTTCTTCTACTTCTTCCACCATTACTTCCACCCCAATGTAGTTCGGCGTGTTGTGTCGATACGACAACGGTGGGCACCACAATCCCCTCCTTCATCCTTGCCATGTCCACTACCTCCATCGACCACATCACCATCTCCACCATCCTCTCAATCGCCTACACCATCTCCGCCACCCTCACCATTGCCTAAACCTCCATCACCCCTGCCATCACCTTTGACCGAGCCTGAGCAAATTTTGCCTTTGCCACCCTCGCCCGAGCAAGTCATACCTCCACCCTTACCTTTGCCTCCACCTAAACACACCATACCCATTGAAACCCCCGTGTCTTCTGAACCTACTCCTATCCCCATTCTTCCACCTATTCCCAGCTCATGGAGCGGGTGTGCATTGCCCATGGTGCCCCTTGGGTCTAATCCCCAGGGAGACAATAAGCCAAGTCAGGATGATTCAGTGCCGACCGTGCATTTCAAGATCTAAGACTTCATTTGCCGAATGCCGATCCGCATCCTGGTCCCTAGTTATTTTGGGGATGTTGAGCCTACACTCCTAGTGAAGACGGTTGACAAGAAGAGTTCCCTTGAGTTGATGCCAGTTTCTTCCCGAGCAAGGCCGGTGGCAATCTCTTTGCTCGTCGGAGAGTTCATTGTTGATTCTATTATTTCTCCTCGCTCTATTGCCATTCAGATGATAGGCCAAGAAGGGTTCTCTACCCGTGTTGTGCTAACGCATACGGCTGCCAAGCAGATTATGGGTTCTATGTTCAAGGTGCAATTGGCCGTATCTTCTACACTTTCTGGAGATATTCTACACTTGTTATGTAATCTTCCTCAGTTTATTAGCAAGCCGACCATGTCAACACCGTGTATTACTCTTCCTTAGCTTCACCCGTCTCTTCTAGCAAGGGAGTTATGCTTCAAGTCTTATTGCCGAGTGGAGCTGCCAAATCTCATGCTACTTATGCCAAGTAACAAGACTCCATGGTTTTATGATATTCAGCATTATGAGGAGTTAGTTGTTCAAGAACGTCCTACTATTGTTAGCACCGGGAGTCTAGGGGCAATCGCCCCGATGAAGCTGCATGTCCATAGTCGGGCAAGGCCGTCTGCTAGGTGGGCTCGCTATTTGAGAAGATATTGCAAGGCAAGGTGCCCAAGGATTCAAGCTCGGGCCAAGCGGGTCCATTTCAAGCCAATTTCAGCTAAGAAGAGACAGCGACACAGGTGCAAGAGCCGTCAATTGTGCATTCAGGGGTCCACCTCTTCCTCCCCTTCTTTTCATTCATCCTTCATTCTACTCAGTTCCCACCCTTGGGTGGTGTATCTTCCCACTTCAGATCTTGCTACTATCATCTTCTCCTCTCTTCTCGGGTCCACAAACCCCCATTCCTCTTCTTCCCATCCAGAGTCTCTGGATTTTCCCTCCTCTCACAATTATGGGCCTCCGCCTATGCCCTCTTATCATCCCGATCCAGGGATTTCTTCTTCTGATCCTTCTCCTTCGGTATCCCCGGGTTCTCCTTCTTATTCCCCGACCTTGTCGGGTGTCTATGATTCTCCTTCCCCGGCTCTGTCGGGTGGTCCTCATTCTTCTTCTCCGACCCTATCGGATGTCTACCATTCTCTTTCTCCGTTCATGTCAAATGATTCTCATTCTCATCTTTCTACTCATTCTTCTTCACCCTTTCAGGGTTCTTGCCCTTTTTCATGCTGCTTTTGAGGCTTTAGTCCGCCTTGATCGGAGCTAATCTGGTTTCTTCTGTATCTGGTTCCTTGTTATCAGGGTCTCTGTACCTTAACGAGGGAGTTCTAGCCCTCGTCTCTCTTCCTTTTTATCCTCCTTCGCCTAGTTTGGTGTCTATCGCTCCTCCACGTCAAGGAATCTTTCAATCCCTTTGCTATCCTCTCCCTTTTGTCCTATCAAGTAAGGAAAATAAAGCCCGCACTCCTCAAAGCTCGATGGTCAAGATCACTCCATGGATTTGCAAAGGTATTTTGTGCAAGAATATGTTATCATTGCTATTACTCTTATTACTCCTGCACATGCTTCTAACGTTGGTTCCTCGACATGGTTAAGTGACTTTTAGAAATTTGCTTAGTTCATTTAGAATGAGTTCACTTCTACAGCATCCTTAGGCCGGTGATAGCTCCGCGCTGGGAGTCTGGTTCTTTTCCCGATCGTCGAGAGTGACCTTTGAGCATGGGTTTTTCACACACTTCACGGGGAGCCATAGCCGATTCCTTTGAGCAACACCGTTGCTGCTTTGGCCATACTTTGGGTATGCACAAAGGTCATTTTCTCTTCTCTGCTTGGCCAAGTGTAGGGGCAAAAGATTGATGGATAAGATGACCAGCCTAGGCTGTAATGCCCTGGATCCTTGGTAGGTCTTGCTGGATCTACATTGGATCTTTTGGATTGGTTTCGGTGAGTTTCGGTTCACTTTGGTGGCTTCCGAGTTGAGTTTTACGATCCGTGTGGGTTTTTCTCTCGTACTAGCTACGGAACCCTCCGGTGAGTTTGTTTCTCAGTTCCTCGACTCATGGATGCTACAGCGACGATGTACTCGTCGAGTCGGTCGTTTTGACTATTTTTACATATTTTTCTGAATTTATGCATTTCGACGCATTTTCGAAATTTCTGGAAATTAGGAAAATTTCCTAATTTCTTTGCTTTTTCTTTTCCTTTCCTCTCTCCCTCTCCTCATTCCCACGCTCGCCTCTCTCTCTCCCGTTCTCTCCCGTTCTCCCACCCTCTCGCCTCCGACTATAGACGGAGGGGTCCGTTGGTGAGGTGGCGACGTCGGGAAGCTGTTGAGGTGCGTGATGGAGCGATGATCGGATTGGTTTTGGCGCGATCCTGAACGGTGGATTCAAAGCCGACGTTTGAACTCGCGGTGCGGTTTTCGGTGCGGTTTAGTCCCTTCGGGGCACGGTTTCTTCAGTGGAGGTAGGGTGACGGTTCCTCACTTCTTCCTCTCCGTTTTCCCTATCATTGCACGTCGTTCGGCAAGGAAATAGTTGAGTTTGGGCTTGGTTTGCCTAAATCGTGATTTTTGGGTTTTGTAGGGTTCGCCGGAGAACGGCAACCATTTGTAGCTCGGTTAGTGTTGAACTGACCGTTGGGATGTCTGCATCCCATTCTTGCTAGTTTTGTGTTGATCGGTGGTCATTCGAGGCCGGTAGGAGCCCGGGAACCTCGTTGACTCTTTTAGGGTCGATTTGTTAAAATCGCCCCGATCTAGCGTTTTAACCCGTGCATGTGGGCTTTTTAGCCTCCTTATGTAGTTTTTCATCGTCGAGGGTTGTTTCCCCTGCGCTTCGGCGTGAATGGGGCATGGAATGGGCCGATTTGGCCAACCCTATGTTTTCCCGCCGTGACTGGTGTGGCGGTCGTTCCAGGGACCGTCACAGTCCCTGACGGCCCCACGACTGACCGTTACAGCGTCTGGGTTGATTTGAGTTCTTCGGGGTTTTGAGAGTGTGACGGCCCAGGGGTGGCATGTCACAGCTCTCTGACGCATCCCGTGAGACGCGTTACGCCTATTTTGTCACTTTATGCTCGGGTTAAGCCGGTTCCTCTGACGCGCTTGTCCCCGTGCGTCAGGTGAGTGTAACACGCCTGGTGTAGGCCATTACGTTCTGTTTGACCGTATTTGACCGGTTGAGTCGGTTCACCTAATGGTTGTGCTCTCGTGTGTTAGGTGTGTGTAACGCGCCTGCCCCAGGCCGTTACACATCATTTTGGGCCGAGTTTAGGTGGCTGTGCCTGTTGATTCTAACGGCCATGCCCCTATGCGTTAGACCTGTGTAACGCGTCCGCGATGGACCGTTACATGCTGTTTTGGCTGAGTTGGGTGGCTGCATCGTTGGCTCTAACGGCCGCGCCCCCGCGTGTTAGGTGGTTGTAACGCGTCCGGTCGGGACCGTTACATGCCTCTCAGCCAGTTGTTTACTTGACTTGAGCCTGTTGGCCCTGACGCGCCTGCTCCCATGCGTTAGGTGTCTGTAACGCACCTGGTCTAGCGTGTTACGCGGTTCGAGTGTGCTTTGAGTTTGAGGTCTATTGGCCCTGACGGCCCGGGTCGGGCGCGTCAGAGCTGTGTAACGCGCCAGGTGCTGGCCGTTACGTGCCTTCTGTGTTCTAGGTGTTGTGTAGGGCGTTGTGTGTGACGGCTTCTCCCCCGACCGTCACGTGGAGTGTAACGGCTTAGGCTTAGACCGTCACGTTCATAAAACGGTCTAAGGGTGGTGCGTTACATGCCTTGTGCTCCGATTTCCGTTGTTTTGGTTTCTGCTTGCCTTGGCTTGTCCTTGTAGCTTGCCCGTTGTCCCGTGGATGTCTCTCGACGTCCTATGAGGGCTAAGACTACGTTGTAAGGTGGCCAGGAATCATCTTGTTTATGGTAGGATTCTCTATCCTACTCTTGTGTGTGTCTTTGGTCGGGTTCCGGTCAACTCGGGGTGACCCAGAGGTTGATGGGCGACCTTGTGTGTGGGTGTCTTGGCGGTTCTGTCCAGTCCAAGACACTGGTTCTGGATGCCTCGAGGTATTGCCTTACCTCGGTCTGTGTGTCCAGGCGTGTCTGAGGGTCTTCGGTGTTCCCTCGGGTCTCCGTGAGTCATTTTCTGTGGAGCGTTGTTTCTCGTGGCTTAGGATTAGATCGATTGGCAGTTTGTTCCGCTGTCTGTGATGATCTTGCCCTTGAGTCGTTCGACTCGGGATCGTTACGTGGTAGGTCTAGTTGCTTAGTCCTGAGTTTGTTGGCAGTTGCCGTACTATCGGTGGTGCTTCGTAGTACGTATGACAACGTGTCTGCCTGTCAGTACTCTAGCACTTGTGCTCGGAGTTTTGTGTTTTGTACGCCTCCGATTATTTTTGCCCTAGGCCTTTGAGTGCCGACTCGCCTGGTGATGGCGGAGGGGTGTTCCCGAGACACGGTTTGTAAGCTAGTTCCGTGGGCTCCCATCCAACGGTAGCGTCCTATCGAGGGAGAAAACTAGCTGGAGTACCTGGCTTAGGCTAGAGCCAGTGTGTGCATACGTGGTCAGGGACTGAGGACTTACGTCGATGAGCGTGACCCTGACTGGTTACTTGATGTTGTTTGGTTCTGTGCGGGTGTCTGCGACTCTACCGTGGCTTCGGCGGTATTGCAGGCGAGACACTCGTGGTGCAGCATAAGACGTTTGTGGACGCAGTTGGCCATTGCTCTGGTGGGAAGGTGCATCCGTGTGCGACGTGTGGCTCTCCACTGCTCTTCACGTTTCATACGCGTCGTAACCTTTCTGGGTTGGCCTTTCCGTGGCTGCACCCGAGGTCAGTGTTTCTGTCACATGCATGATGTTCTGATCGTGCGTGGGATAGTGTGCACGACGTTCTAGTCGTGTTTGTGTGATCGAGCCCGCCGGTCGTTTGTGTGGTCTTTTCTAGACCCTTTTTGTCTGTTCCTGCAGGTCTCCGTCTTAGACCTGGTGTTGTGTCGACAGATCGGTAACTTCTAACTTTGCTAGATCAGAGTCGCCCTTCTGTCGCTATTTGGAGTAGTTTGGGGTGCCGAGGTTAGTTCGGCCGCCACTTGTCTGGCGTGGGTTCTTCCCCTTTCTTGCTTGTTCCTTGCTCCTACTTCCCGTCTGTTTACTACTGCTTGTAGCGTAGTTTTGCAGCTTTGTAGTGTAGTTTCCTGCTTTACTACACCTGCTGTTTCTGTTGTTGTTGTTCCGTTACTGCGTGTTTTTCAGTGGGGATCCGCGTGACCCCTACTGAGCCAGTGACACGTGGCTCACCCCTACTTTTCAGGTGGGGTGGCGTTGTTCGTTCTGCTTCCGCGTGGTTCCTGGAGTGCGTGATCGTTGCGTGCCGTTGCCGCCAGCTGGTACCTGCGTCGGGCTTCCCCCGACTTAGCGGTACGCCTTTCCTTTCTGTCGACTGTACTGTGTTAGACTTGTTGTCTTTAGCTTTGGACTGACTCTGGTGGTGTATAATTGTTAAAATTGAGCTATTAATTAAAAGTAATTTTATTTCTGCTACTTTAGCAAACCAATCTAATGAAATTTAATTGCTTCTATTATATCTCTGTGGCTTCAATGTACTCTACACATGCCTTTTTCCCTTCGGAGCTTTCCCGCTCTTGGGAGGCCTCGTGGGTTCCAAGCGGTATCACGTGTATTCGGTAGTCCTACCGGGTACACCGGGTATCCAGAATCTGGGTCGCTACAGTTGGTATCAGAGCAGTGTTCTGAGATGTTCGGAGTTCTTTTCTGAGCTATCGGAGCATTGTTGTGTGAAGTACATGTAAATCCGAGATATAATGTATCCAGAGTCGTGAAAGTCCAGTACAGTCTTCAGCTGGCTGCGGTTTACGATTCTTTGTCGCGTTGTTTTCTGTGTGTTATCTTGTGCGTGCTGTTCTGGCACTGTACGAGATGGATCTGCTCTCGTCAGGATGTGACGAGGTGTTTCTTTTTGTCGTTGTGTTTGTTTCAATCATGATGTACTTGGCAGTGTTCGCCGGAAGGCTTGAATCTAAAGTACGTTGTTCAAGGTTTTTCTCCGTGTGTTGTTCAGGGTGCTGTTGACCTTTAGCCTTGCTTTGATGACCGTACACGTTCTCACGTTGTCTTGGTCATCCCGGCTTGAGTCTGTTCAGCTCCTGATGTGTTTTGCTTCTGTTGAAGTGCTCGATTAGATTCCATGTTGGAGAAGTTGCTCAGGCAAGCTAGGATTTTCCCTTCCTGGTGAGCTTTTGTGATTGAGCTTCTTGCTTCTCGTTCCTTCTAGTGGAATCTTCTTGAGGTTTGCCTTGGAATTGCTGTCTTAATGATGCCTTTGTCCTGTGCCTGCTTAAGTGTGGACAGCTTTGTTCTGAGTCTGATCTGCTCTCTGCTATACGGTTGCTTGGCTTTGGACTCCATTATGGTGTTAAGAGCTGTCGTGTACCATTTTTGTCGTGCCGTGTTCAGCGGCCGATGTATTGTGAAGGCTCATTTATCATTTTCAGGGCGTGAAGGTAAGATGAGATTGATGCTTTCCTTGTGCTTTGAGCTGAAGCTGGTGCTCTTCCCCTGTTGCACTTAGGCTCCTTGTGATCGGTTGTTCGCGAGATCAGTACTCGTGGCGTGTTAATTGCGATTTTTGTTGATTGCGATGACGCCTGGTGTGTGCTGAGGTGTGACTACCGAGGTTGTTCTGTTGCCTGCGTGCGTTGTTGAGTATGCAACTGAAGCGTGTGAGTTGGCTACTCACTTGTCAAGAGGTTTGTTCTTTCTCGATGTGACTTCGTCTTGGCTTCTGGTGCCTTGACTTCGTCTGTTGCCGTGCCGTTGTTGGTGGTTTTCTGGTGTTGGCATTGGCATTTGCGAGTATTGGGGAATTTGTCGGCATTCCTGCTGATTGAGTACCATTTGCTCTGCATTTCTTTTTTGGGTGTTGTGCTCTCGAGGCGTGTTGGTGGTCCTTGAGTTGCGTTCCCTGAGATTGTTGTCGTTTCTCGTTGTCGTGGGTCTTTTCAAGGTGAGCAGTCTGATGCGTGACCCATTCCCGTGTGGTCGTGTGCTCAGCTGTTTATGTGCCTTGATGTGACCTTGCTTGCAGTTGTGTTCCATGGTTCTGTGTTCAGAGTGGAACCGGAAACCTGCAGGTGTTGCCGTTGTGTTGTTTCTGTAAGTGCTGTTTCTCTATGATTTTGTGTCTCTGCCTTGGACAATTGTCTTGTCGGTTAGCTTGCTGTACTCCCTTTCTCTGGTAGAGTTAGCTTGCGACTCGGTCAGATGTGATATCTGAGTGAGGACTGACTTGTTTGTGTTTGTGTTTGTGGTCCAGTGTTGTCTTTGGCGTCCTGTGTGCCAGGTGTTCCCTCTTGCCATTGGCACTGGAGCTGATGATGTGGTCGAGCTGTCAGCTGAGAGGACTGTGTCTCCTCGTGTAAGCTACCGCTTGCCGTGCTGCCGTTGTGTTTCTCAATTGGTTGTTTGTTGTTGTGGCAGTCGTGTCTCTTTTCCCTGCGAGACGTAAACGACGTTGCCTTGTTTCGGAGGTGTTGGACTTGTGTTCACTTGGGTGCCGTGCTCGATCCAGAGCATGTACTCGTGATTGTGGTATGACATTATTCCTCTGAGCTGTGTTTTTCGAGATTCATGTTGTTTCCGTAATTGTGTTGTTGGGTTGTTCTTCCCTGCTTCTCCTTTGTTAGTCCTTAATTTCGAGGGTGAAATTTCTTAAAGGAGGGGAGAATGTAATACCCTGGATCCTTGGTAGGTCTTGCTTGATCTGCATTGGAACTTTTGGATTGGTTTCGGTGAGTTTCGGTTCGCTTTGGTGGCTTCCCAGTTGAGTTTTACGATCCGTGTGGGTTTTTCTCTCGTACTAGCTACGGAACCCTACGGTGAGTTTGTTTCTCAGTTCCTCGACTCGTGGATGCTACAGCGACGATATACTCGTCGAGCCGGTCGTTTCAATTATTTTTACGTATTTTTCAGAATTTGTGCATTTTCGGCGCATTTTCAGAATTTCCAAAAATTAGGAAAATTTCCTAATTTCTTTTCTTTTTCTTTTCCTCTCTCCTCATTCGCACGCTCGCCTCTCTCTCTCCCGTTCTCTCCCGTTCTCCCACCCTCTCGCCTCCGACTACAGACGGAGGGGTCCATTGGTGAGGTGGCGATGTCGGGAAGCTGTTGAGGTGCGTGATGGAGCGAGGATCGGAATGGTTTTGGCGCGATCCCGAACAGTGGATTCAAAGCCGATGTTTGAGCTCGCGGCACAGTTTTTGGCGCGGTTTAGTCCCTTCGGGGCACGGTTTCTTCGGTGGAGGTAGGGTGACGGTTCCTCACTTCTTCCTCTCCGTTTTTCCTGCCATTGCATGTCGTTCGGCAAGGAAATGGTCGAGTTTGGGCTTGGTTTGCCTAAACCGTGATTTTTGGGTTTTGTAGGGTTCGCCGGAGAACGGCAACCATTTGTAGCTCGGTTAGTGTTGAACTGACCGTTGGGATGTCTGGATCCCATTCTTGCTAGTTTTGTGTTGATCGGTGGTCATTCGAGGCCGGTAGGAGCCCAGGAACCTCGTTGACTCTTTTATGGTCGATTTGTTAAAATCGCCCCGATCTAGCATTTTAACCCGTGCATGTGGGCTTTTTAGCCTCCTTATGTAGTTTTTCATCGTCGAGGGTTGTTTCCCCTGCGCTTCGGCGTGAATGGGGCGTGGAACGGGCCGATTTGGCCAACCCTATGTTTTCCCACCGTGACTGGTGTGGCGGTCGTTCCAGGGACCGTCACAGTCCCTGACGGCCCCACAACTGACCGTTACAGTGTCTGGGTTGATTTGAGCAGGGGTGGCGCGTCACAGCTCTCTGATGCGTCCCTTGAGACACGTTACGCCTATTTTGTCGTTTTACGCTTGGGTTAAGCCGGTTCCTCTGACGCGCTTGCCCCCGTGCGTTAGGTGACTGTAACGCGTCTGGTGTAGGCCGTTACGTTCTGCTTGACCGTGTTTGACCGGTTGAGTCGGTTCGCCTAACGGTTGTGCTCTAGTGCGTTAGGTGTGTGTAACGCGCCTGCCCCAGGCCGTTACATCTCGTTTTGGGCCGAGTTTAGGTGGCTGTGCCTATTGATTCTAACGGCCATGCCCCTGTGCATTAGGCCTGTGAAACACGTCCGCGATGGACCATTACATGCTATTTTGGCTGAGTTGGGTGGCTGCGTCGTTGGCTCTAACGGCCGCGCCCCCGTGCGTTAGGTGGTTGTAACGCGTCCAGTCGGGACCGTTACATGCCTCTCAGCCAGTTGTTTACTTGACTTGAGCCTGTTGGCCCTGACGCGCCTGCTCCCATGCGTTAGGTGTCTGTAATGTGCCTGGTCTAGCGCGTTACGCGGTTCGAGTGTGCTTTGAGTTTGAGGTATGTTGGCCCTGACGGCCCGGGTCAGGCGCGTCAGAGCTGTGTAACGCGCCAAGTGCTGGCCGTTACGTGCCTTCTGTGTTCTAGGTGTTGTGTAGGGCGTTGTGTGTGACGGCTTCTCCCCCGACCGTCACGTGGAGTGTAACGGCTTAGGCTTAGACCGTCACGTTCATAAAACGGTCTAAGGGTGGTGCGTTACATGCCTTGTGCTCCGATTTCCGTTGTTTTGGTTTCTGCTTGCCTTGGCTTGTCCTTGTAGCTTGCCCGTTGTCTCGTGGATGTCTTTCGACATCCTATGAGGGCTAAGACTACGTTGTAAGGTGGCCAGGAATCATCTTGTTTATGGTAGGATTCTCTATCCTACTCTTGTGTGTGTCTTTGGTCGGGTTCCGGTCAACCTGGGGTGACCCAGCGGTTGACGGGCGACCTTGTGTGTGGGTGTCTTGGCGGTTCTGTCCAGTCCGCGACACTGGTTCTGGATGCCTCGAGGTGTTGCCTTACCTCGGTCCATGTGTCCAGACGTGTCTGAGGGTCTTCGGTGTTCCCTCGGGTCTCCGTGAGTCATTTTCTGCGGAGCGTTGTTTCTCGTGGCTTAGGATTAGATCGATTGGCGGTTTGTTCCGCTGTCTGTGACGATCTTGCACTTGAGTCGTTCGACTCGGGATCGTTACGTGGTAGGTCTAGTTGCCTAGTCTTGAGTTTGTTGGCAGTTGCCGTACTGCCGGTGGTGTTCATAGTACGTGTGACAGCGTGTCTGCCTGTCAGTACTCTAGCACTTGTGCTCGGAGTTTTGTGTTTTGTACGCCTCCGATTGTTTTTGCCCTAGGCCTTTGAGTACCGACTCGCCTGGTGATGGCGGAGGGGTGTTCCCGAGACACGGTTTGTAAGCTAGTTCCGTTGGCTCCCAGCCAACAGTAGCGTCCTACCGAGGGAGAAAACTAGCTGGAGCACCTAGCTTAGGCTAGAGCCAGTGTGTGCACACGTGGTCAGAGACTGAGGACTTACGTCGACGGGTGTGACCCTGACTGGTTACTTGATGATGTTTGGTTCTGTGCGGGTGTCTGTGACTCTACCGTGGCTTCGGCGGTATTGCAGGCAAGACACTCGTGGCGCAGCATAAGACGTCTGTCGACGCAGCTGGCCATTGCTCTGGTGGGGAGGTGCATCCATGTGCGACGCGTGGCTCTCCACTGCTCTTCGCGTTTCTTGCGCGTCGTGACCTTTCTGGATTGGCCTTTCCGTGGCTGCACCCGAGGTCAGTGTTTCTGTCACATGCATGATGTTTTTATCGTGCGTGGGATAGTGTGCACGACGTTCTAGTCATGTTTGTGTGATCGAGTCCGCCAGTCGTCTGTGTGGTCTTTTCTAGACCCTTTTTGTCTGTTCTTGCAGGTCTCCGTCTTAGACCTGGTGTTGGGTCGGCAGATCGGCAACTTATGACTTTGTTAGATCAGAGTCGCCCTTCTGTCGTTGCTTGGATTAGTTTGGGGTGCCGAGGTTACTTCGGCCGCCGCTTGTCTGGTGCGGGTTCTTCCCCTTCCTTACTTGTTCCCTACTCCTACTTCCCGTCTGTTTACTACTGCTTGTTGCGTAGTGTTACAGCTTTTTAGTGTAGTTTTCCTGCTTTACTACACCTACTGTTTTGTTATTGTTGTTCCGTGTTACTGCGTGTTTTTCAGTGGGGATCCGCGTGACCCCTACTGAGCCAGTGACACGTGGCTCACCCCTGCTTTTCAGGTGGGGTGGCGTTGCTTGTTCTGCTTCCGCGTGATTCCTGGAGTGCGTGCTCGTTGCGTGTCGTTGCCGCCAGCTGGTACCTGCGTCGGGCTTCCCCCGACTTAGCGGTACGCCTTTCCTTTATGTCGACTGTACTGTGCTAGACTTGTTGTCTTTAGCTTTGGACTGACTCTGGTGGTGTATAATTGTTAAAATTGAGCTGTTAATTAAAAGGTAATTTTATTTCTGCTACTTTAGCAAACCGATCTAATGAAATTTAATTGCTTCTGTTATATCTCTATTGCTTCAATGTACTCTACACATGCCTTTTTCCCTTCGGAGCTTTCCCGCTCTTGGGAGGCCTCGCGGGTTCCAAGCGATATCACGTGTATTCGGTAGTCCTACCGAGTACACCGGGTATCCGGAATCCAGGTCGCTACATAGGCGCTCCCTAATACGAGAGATGTCTCAAATAGGGGCAGTCTTGACCCTTGAAAAATGAGCATTCATGTTGTATCTAGCCAAACAAGGGCTATCAAAAATAAATGGATGAATAATTATGCAAAATTCTGAATCAAAGGCATGGCAAGAGTGGCAGTACAGTTCTCCGCGGGACGTCATGAGCCCGGTCGCATGCGTGCCTGATAAATATGGGTCTCAAAATCAAAGACACAAAGCCCCGGCGCAATAGACCTATCTCTTTGAGGAGTGGTGCCTTGGAAGGAAGTCGAATCTTGATATCTCCCATCCTGCATAAAGCTTGTCTCTAATTTTTCTTCTATTTCTCCCTCTTAGGCTGGGTTGTATCCCGGGCATAGTCTTAGTAGGGGCACCGTTCTTTAGAGGCAGTTGGTTGTGGTAAGCCACCCTCACATGCACGCCTTGCTCAAGGGAAGTCTTTAATGAGAGGGGAGGGACGGCGATCCCTGGCCAGTAGTTCGAGCCTGTCTTTGGGTGCTGCGGATTGCTATTTTAAAAATCCAAAAAAATGAGATATTGTCAAAAATCTAAAAAATGAGATATTGTCAAATATCTAAAAAAAATGAGATATTGTCAAAAATAAAAATGAGATATTGTCAAAAATAAAAAAAATAAATATTTTTAAAATCAAAAAAAAATCAAGAAATTTGAAAATTCTAAAAATATTTATCTTTTACATTGTATTTTGAGAACAGATACGTAATCTGTTTGCTAAGTGTGCAGGTTACAGGTACTCAAGCTTTCCTTGCTCCATATTTTTCTATCTGTCTCATGTTCACATCTCCTGATCTGTTTCCTTCTTCATATCTCTCGATCTATTCGGAAGCTTATGTCCTTCTCAGCTTTTATTTGCAATGATCATATTTCTATGGGAGGGCTTTACCTCACGATTATGAACCTGGCGGTTCAGCTTCATTCTGATCTTGGGTTTTGATTGAAGGGCGTATTTGTTTATATCCTTTGTCCCGCCGTGTCCTTGTCTCGCCATGTCTATGTCCCACCGTGTTGTCACACACATGTTATTTTGTTCTTCACCACGTGTTGTTAGTTGTCTTGCATATGTTGTTAGTCATCCTTTTATATCTCGTGTGTTATCTCAACCATGTGGTCATCCCTCATGTTCTTATCCCAACCGTACGTTGTCCCACTGCATTGTTGTCTTGTCCCTCACGTTCATCTTGCATACGTGTGGTTTGTTCATGCCATTGCATATGTGCTTGTTCGTCTTGTTGTGTTATTTTCCATTCGTTTAATCGTTATGTAATGTTGTGTTGTCAGTCGTTCAGTTGAGCGTTATGTTATCATTGTTATGTTGATGCTTGTTTATCATGTTCATACATATTGTTGTTGTCTTATTTGAAAATCTATAAAAATCTAAAAAATGCAGAAAATTCTAAAAAATGCCGTTTCGCTTGGCAGGTAAGTTAGGTATGGCTCTCGATCCCTTTTCATTGTGCATTACTATATGGTATCTACCTTATTATAGCCTCTCAAGGACCGGCTGGTTGCCCATGTGTTCTAGGATCTGATGTTCCCCTTTAACAAAAACGATGATGATCTAGGAGCATACGGTTAATCGTTGGATAGGCCGCTCGGTTGAGTCGGGTGGGGGACGATGGACTCTGTCTCGCACGCCGTGGTTGCAAGAAGACTCTTGACCCCGTCTTGGCTTAGTCTAGCAATATTATACTGGAGTACTTTCTATTTAAAGTTTTCTTTGCATTCTTTTTAATGATTTTTTTATTTTAGCCCAACATGCATCATGTCATTTTGAGCATTCATGCCTCGTGATCCATTCAACGATTTCTCCTCAGCAATAGTTAATTGCACCTCAGTTCTCTTGGATAAGAGATTCTTCATTCAACTCTGAATTTGAACGATCTCTCTGATCTGCCCGCTTGGTCTGGTTGACCAACGTGATTCTTGTCTGGATTTTATCTCAATATTTTCCTTTTCCAGCTCTTATGATGTGTTCCTTCCGACCCACTCATTGTCCGTGGATTGTGTCCCCGATGAGGTTGGTCGTGTTTTCTTTCCCCTAGTTTAGTTCTCCAGACATGTCTCATCCTTGTCACCCATTTCAGGTGGTTAGTTCGGCATTTTCGGGAGAATTCCTATCGCTTGTTGGTTGTGACGGGTGTCTTTTTGCCTTGATGCCCGCTTATCAGTTCTCTCCGCTTCATCTCTGCTTCATCTCCATTTCACGTCGCTATCACTTTTGCTCCATCTCCTTTCCATGTTGCCTCTGCGTCGCTTTCGCTCGTTCCCTTGCAAAGCGGACATCAAGGAGGGGCATCTGTTGACACCCGTTTTAGCCCACAAGTTACGTCATTTCTCTTATTCATCATTTTTGATGCCCCAAATTAGCCATTGTTTTGGAGCTTTCTCGGATAGATTTCAAGCTCATTTTTACCATTTCATATCCTTTAAGTCTTTGAGATCATGATTTCCTAGAGCCCTAGAGCTTGTCTTATCAACTTATAGCTTCTAAGTCGACTTACGGCCCATTTAGGCCGCTTCCCTCAAGTAATCGGCTCTCTCTCACTGCGTAGTCCTGAAAGTGATCCTTTTTTATCTCCTTCTGTTCCTCTTTTCAAAACGTTGTTTTCACCAAAGTTGTTTATCTTTCAAAGATCTACAATTTCTTCTTCTATGCCGTAGGCCAGTTCTGCCCCGTTTGTGAGCTATTTACATTTTTCCAGCGTGCTATGTTGTTCACCTATGTCTAAGAATTTTCCTCTCTGTTATAGCACAATTTTCTCCCTCTTATAATCATTTTCTCAACTTGCTTTCTTCATAAAAGTTGTTCCTCTCTCAGTTATCTACAATTTCTTCTTCTACCACTTTCGCTAGTTCTGCCCCGTTTGAGAGATACGCTTCAATTTCTAAAGTCACGCGTAGTCTACCCAAAATCTTCCTCCATCAGTGTGATTGCCCTACCCTAGACCGCCAGAGCAGTGTGACGGTCCTACGATAGACCGTCACACCGAAACTTACCTGAAATTACCTTGTTCGACCCCTAGAGCATGGCGGTCCTGCCCTAGACCGTCAGAGTCCATGTGACGGTCTAGTATGGGTGCGTTACCCTGAAACTTGTCCGAAATCGTCCCGTTTGACCCCCAGAGTGTGACGGACCTACCCTAGTCCGTTACATAACTCTGACGGTCGTACGATAGTCTGTTACACACACCTGAGAGTCCAATTCGTGTTGGACTCTGCTCCATTTCTGTGCATCGTGGCCCTCTTGCAGAGTGCATAACTTCTTGAATTCTACTCCGAATTGAGCGCCGTTTGTTCCTATGGTTTCTCCTTGGTATTATCTTGAATTCAGTCCAAAGAACTCCAAATTTCATTGACTATCTTACTCAGAATCACACACAAAAGTTGAGGGTTTAGGTGTCCTAGTTCAACTCAAACTCCGCAGATTAAGCTCCGGGGCTCCCTTCCAGAAGCCATATCTTCCAGATCCTTCATCCAAATAGAGTCCCGTTTTCTCCAATGACTTATCTTGACTATTATCTCGAGATTGATCCATAGATCTCGAGATTTAGTGGACTCTATCTCTTAAACTCGTGTTGGAAAGTTGGGGATTTCACCACTTTTCTATAAAAACTGCCCAGTTCGCAATTGCAAAGGGGGGCTCTTTCTTGATTCGGTGCGAAGCCATGCTGCAATTCCAACTCACAACTTCGACCCCATCTTGAAGAGGGAAGTATTAGCTTTCAATTGCATCCTTCTGGGCTTGATTTCATGATTTATATTCTTAGTTCTCTTCCTCTTAAAATCATAAATCGTCACAATTTTCTGCACTTTTCTGGTACAAGCGTTTTTCCCCATTTTGCATCATTGTTTTCTCTCTATTCTCTCAATCAAATCTCGTGATTTCAAATCTCATGCATGTACAACACACCCACCTATTATTTCCACCCATCCACAGGGGTTAAAAACCTCCCCCCGGTGAGTTTGCCCTCAATTTCTACCCCTATTTTATCACTGCGAGATTGATGCTACACATGGATGTTCTAATGGGTTTTTTATCTTTATTTTGGCTTTGTTTTGCAGGAGAGCATGTGTACCGACCTGGATTCCGGATACGTGGCATACCCGGTAGGACTACCGGATACACGTGGTACCGCATGGAACCCGCGAGGCCTCCCAAGAGCGGGAAAGCTCCGAAGGGATAAGGGCACGTGTAGAGTACATTGAAGCCACAGAGATATAACATAAGCAATTAAATTTCATTAGATAGGTTTGCTAAAGTAGCAGAAATAAAATTACTTTTTAATTAACAGTTCAAATTAACAATTATATCCCAGAGTCAGTCCAAAGCTAAAGATAACAAGTCTAGCACAGTACAGTCGACAGAAAGGAAAGACGTACCAAAAGGTCGGGAGGAGCCCGACGCAGGTACCAGCTGGCAGCAACGGCACGCAACGAGCACGCACACACCAGGAACCACGCGGAAGCAGAACGAACAACGCCACCCCACCTGAAAGAGCAGGGGTGAGCCACGTGTCACTGGCTCAGTAGGGGTCACACGGATCCCCACTGAAAAACACGCAGTAGCACGGAACAACAACGATAAAAATAGCAAGTGTAGCAAAGCAGGAACTACACTACAAAGTTGTAAAACTACGCTACAGGCAGTAGTAAACAGACGGGAAGTAGGAGCAGGGAACAAGCAAGAAAGAGGAAGAACCCGTGCCAAACAAGTGGCGGCCGAACTAACCTCGGCATCCCAAACTACTCCAAGCAACATCAGAAGGGCGACTCTGATCCAGCAAAGTCAGAAGTTACCGATCTGTCGACTCGACACCAGGTCCAAAACGAAGACCTGCCAGAACAGACAAAAAGGTTCTAGAAAAGACCACACAGACGACCGACAGACTCGATCACACACACACACGACTGGAACCTCGTGCACACTGCCCCACGCATGACCAAAACATCATGCATGTGACAGAACACTGACCTCGGGCATAGCCACGGAAAGGCAAACCCAGAAAGGTCACGATGCACAAGAAACGCCGAGAGTCACGTGTCACGTGACGGAAGCACCTCCTCCTCACAAGAGGAATAGCCAGCTGCGTCCACTGACGTCTTATGCTACGCCACAAGTGTCTCTCCTACGGTACCGCTGAAAACCACGGCAGAGTCGGAGACACACGCTAAACCAAACAGGAACAACAGAACAAGTAACTAGTCAGGGTCACGCCCGTCGACGTAAGTCCCCAGTCCCTGACAACGTGTGCACACACTAGCTCTAGCCTAAGCCAGGTTCTCTAGCTAGTTTTCTCCCTCGGTAGGACGCTACCGTTGGCTGGGAGCCCACGGAACTAGCTTACAAACCGTCTCTCGGGAACACCCCTCCGCTATCCGCTAGCGGATCGGCACTCAAAGACCTCAGGGTAACAACAACGGAGGCTCACAAGACACAGAGACTCTAAAACACCAGTGCTGGAGTACATGCAGACAAGAACGCCCCACACCACGTACTTTGAAGCACCAGAGGCAGCACAACCACTGCCAACAGACTCAAGACAAGGTAACTAGAGACCTATCGAGCAACGATCCCGAGTCGAACGACTCAAGGCCAAGATCGTCACAGACGGTGGAACAAGCCGTTAATCGGTCTAATCCTAAGCCACAAGAAACGACACTCCGTAGAAAACAACTCACGGAGATCTGAGGGAACACCGAAGACCCTCAGCACAACTGGACATGCAACCTTAGGTAAAACGATACCTCGAGGCATCCAGAACCAGTGTCTCGGGCTGGACAACACCACCAAGACACCCACACACAAGGTCGCCCGTCAACCGCTGGGTCACCCCGGGTTGACCGAAACCCAACCAAAAACACACACAAGAGCGGGATAGAGAATCCTACCACAAGCAAGAAGACTCCTAGCTACCTTACGACGTAGTCCTAGCCCTCATAGGACGTCAAGAGACATCCACGGGATAACGGGCAGACCACAAGGCCAAGCCAAGACAAGCAGAAACCGGAATCACAGAAATCGGAGCACAAGGCATGTAACGCGCCACCCTTAGACCGTTACAAGAACCTGACGGTCTAAGCCTAGGCCGTTACACCCAACGTGACAGTCGGGGGAGAAGCCGTCACACTCACCGCCGTAACCAACTTCTAGAAACGCAAAGGCATGTAACGGCCAGCACCCGGCGCGTTACACCAGCCTGACGCGCCCGACCGGGGCCGTCAGGGCCAACAACCCTCAAACTCAAAAACACACGGACCATGTAACGCACTAGGCCGAACGCGTTACAGACACCTAACGCGCTAGGGCAAGCGCGTCAGGGCTAGTAAAACCCAAAATAACAACTGGCTGAGAGGCATGTAACGGTCCCGACCGGACGCGTTACATCCACCCGACGCACAGGGACGAGGCCATTATAAACAACGACGCAACCACCCCAACTCAGCCAAAACAGCATGTAACAGCCTGGGGCAGGCGCGTTACACACACCTAACGCACGGGAGCACGGCCGTTAGGTGAACCGACTCACTCGGTCAAACACAGTCAAACAGAACGTAACGGCCTGGGGCAGGCGCGTTACGCACACCTGACACGCTAGGGCAGGCGCGCCAGAGGAACTGCCTCAAAAGGTCAACGTAAATCAACCAGAATGTAACGGCCTGGGGCAGGCGCGTTACACTCACCTGACGCACAGGGGCAGGCGCGTTAGAGGAACCAACTTAACCCAAACATAAAACGACAAAATAGGTGTAACGCGTCTCACGGGACATGTCAGAGAGATGTGACGCGTCACCCCAGGGCCGTCACACTCTCAAAACCCCGAAGAACTCAAATCAACCCAGACGCTGTAACGGTCAGTCGTGGGGCCTTCAGGGCATGTAACGGTCCCTGGAACCGCCACACCAGTTACGGCGGGAAAACATAGGGTTGGCCAAATCGGCCCGTTCCACGACCCATTCACGCCGAAGCGCAGGGGAAACAACCCTCGACGATGACAAACAACATAAGAAGGCTAAAAAGCCCACATGCAAGCACAAAAACACAAGATCGGGGTGATTCCAACGAATCCACCCTAAATGGGTCAACGAGGTTCCCGGGCTCCTACCGGGTTCGAATGACCACCGATCAACACAAAACTAGCATGGACGGGATCCTAACATCCCCACGGTCAGTTCAACACTAACCAAGCTACGAATGGTTGCCGTTTTCTGGCGAATCCTACAAAACCCAAAAATCACGGTTTAGGCTAAACAATCCCAAACTCTGCCGTTTCCGCGCCAAACGATGTGCAAGGGTAGGGAAAATGGAGAGGAGGAAGTGAGGAACCATCACCCTACCTCCACCGAAGAAACCGTGCCCCGAAGGGACTAAACCGCACCGACAACCACGCCGCTAGCTCGAACACCGGCTTTGAATCCACCGTTCGGGATCGCGCCAAAACCATTCCGATCCTCGCTCCATCACACACCCCAACAGCTTCCCGACATCGCCACCTCACCAACGGACCCCTCCGTCTGCAGCCGGAGGCGAGAGGGTGGAAGAACGAGAGAGAATGGGAGAGAGAGAGAGGCGAACGTGCGAATGAGGAGAGAGAGAGAGGAAAGGAAAAGAAAAAGAAAAGAAATTAGGAAGTTTTCCTAATTTCTGAAAATTTCAAAAATTCTGAAAATGCGCCGAAAATGCACAAATTCTGAAAAATACGCAAAAATAGTTGAAACGACCGGCTCGATGAGTACATCGTCGCTTAGCATCCACGAGTCGAGGAACTGACAAGAAAACTCACCATAGGGTTCCGTAGCTAGTACGAGAGGAAAATCCACACGGCTTGTAAAACTCAACACGGAAGCCACCAAAGCGAACCGAAACTCGCCGAAACCAATCTGGAAGATCCAATGAAGATCCAATGAAGATCCAGCAAGACCTACCAAGGATCCAGGGCATTACATCCTCCCCTCCTTTAAGAAATTTCACCCTCGAAATTAAGGACTAACAAAGGAGAAGCAGGGAAGAACAACCCAATAACACCACCACGGAAATAACACAAATCTCGAGAAACATAGCTCAGAGGAACACCATCAGACTATAATCACGAGCACATGCTTTGGATCGAGCACGGCACAAGTGAATACAAGTCTGACACCTCCGAAACAAGGCAACGTTGCTTACGTCTCACAGGGGAAAGAGACACGACTGCCACAACAACAAACAACCCAAACCGAGAAACACAACGACAGCACGGCAAGCGGTGGATTACACGAGGAAACACAATCCTCTCAGCTAATAGCTCGACCACATCGTCGGCTCCAGTGCCAAAGGCAACAGGGAACACCTGGCACACAGGACAGCAACGAAAACACTGGACCACAAGCACCAACAAGTCAATCCTCACTCAGATATTACATCTGATCGAGTCGCAAGCTAACTCTAGGAAAAGAGCACAGCAAGGCTAACCGACAAGACTTGGTCCACACAGAGACACAAAATCATAGAGAAACAGCACTCACAGAAACAACACAACGGCAGCACCTGCAGGATTCTGGCTCCGCACAACACGCAGGGCCACAGAATACCACTGCAAGCAGGGTCATAACAAGGCACAAGAACAGTTGAGCACACGACCACAAGGGATGGGTCACGCATCAGACTGCTCACCAAGGAAAGACCCACAACAATGAGAAATGACAATCTCAGGGAACGCAACTCTAGGACTACCAACACGCCTCGAGAGCACAACACCCAAGAAAAGGAACACAGAGCAAAGGGTACTCAATCAGCAGGAATGCCGACAAATTCACAAATACTCGAAAATGCCAATGCCAACACAAGAAAACCACCAACAATAGCACGGCAACAGACGACATCAAGGCACAGGAAGCCAAGACGAAGTCACGTCGAGAAGAAACAGATCTCTCGACCAGTGGGTAGCCAACCCACACGCTTCCGCTGCACTCTCAACAACGCGTACCGGCAACAGAACAGCCTCGGTAGTCGCATCTCAGCACACACCAGATGCCTTCGCAATCAATGGAGATCACAAATAACACACCACGAGTACCGATCTTGCGAACAACCGATCACAAGGAGCCTAAGTGCAATAGGAGAAGAGCACCAGCTTCTGCACAAAGCACAAAAGAATGCTAACCTCAGTTTACCTTCATGTCCTGAAAATGATAAATGAGCCCTCACCATACATCGGCCGCTGGACACGGCGCGACAACAACAGTACACGACAGTTCTTAACACCATCATGGAGTCCAAAGCCAAGCAACCGTATTGTAGAGAGCAGATCAGGCTCAAAACAAAGCTGTCCACACTTAAGCAGACACAAGACAAAGGCGTCACTAAGATAGTAATTCCAAGGCAAACCTCGAAAAAGATTCCACCAGAAGGGACGAGAAGCAGGAAGCTCAACCACAAAAGCTCGCCAGGAAGGGAAAATCCTAGCTTGCCTGAGCAACTTCTCAAACACTGAATCTAATCGAGCACTTCAACAGAGGCGAAACACATCAGGAGCTGAACAGACTAAAGCCGGGACGACCAAGATAACGTGAGAACGTGTACGGTCATCAAACCAAGGCCAAAGGTCAACAGTAACCTGAACAACTTACAAGAAAACTCTCGAACAATGTACTATAGATTCAAGCCTTCCGGCGAACACTGCCAAGTACAACATGATCGAAACGAACACAACAACAAAAAGGAACACCTCGTCACATCCTGACGAGAGCAGGACCATCTCGTACAGTGCCAGAACAACACGCACAAGATAACACACCGAAAACAACGCGATAAACCATCGCAACACAAAGCCAGCTGAAGACTATACTGGACTTTCACGACTCTGGATACTGTATATCTCAGATTCCCATGTACTTCACACGACAATGTTCTGATAGCTCAGAAAAGAACTCCGAACATCTCAGAACACTGCTCTGATACCAAGAGTTTTCTTGTCAATTCCTTGACTCGTGGATGCTACAGCAACGATGTAATCGTCGAGCCGGTCGTTTCGATTATTTTTACGTATTTTTCTGAATTTGTGCATTTTCGGCACATTTTCGAAATTTTCAGAAATTAGGGAAAATTTTTAATTTCTTTTCTTTTTCTTTTTTTTTCCTCTCTCTCTCTCCTCATTCGCACGTTCGCCTCTCTCTCTCCCGTTCTCTCTCGTTCTTCCACCCTCTCGCCTCCGGCTGCAGACGGAGGGGTCCGTTGGTGAGGTGGCGACGTGGGGATGCTGGTGGGGTGCGTTGTAGCGACCCGGATTCCGGATACCCCGTGTACCCGGTATAAATACCGAATACACGTGATACCACATGGGACCCGCGAGGCCTCCCAAGCGCGGGAAAGCGCTGAAGGGAAAAAGGATTGTGTGGGAAATACATTGAAGCCAGCAGATATAGCAGTAAGCAATTAAATTTCATTACATTGGATTGCTAAAGTAGCAGAAATAAAATTACCTTTTCATTAATAATTCAAGTTTTTCAATTATACACAGAGTCCAGTCCAAAGGAAAGACAATAAGTCTATCACAGTACAGTCTGACAGAAAGAAACGTACACTGAAGTCGGGGGAAACCCGACGCAGGCACAGCTGGCAGCTACAGCGAACGCACTCCACCAAGAACAGTAGAGGCAGACGGCGAAACCCACCTGAAAAGCAGCAGGGGTGAGTCTCAACAGAAACTCAGTAGGGGTCACGCGGATCCCCACTGGAAAATGCACAGAGCAACGAAAACAGTAGGTGCAGCAAAGTAGGAAAAGCTACACTACAAAGCTGTAAACAGAACAGGTACAGCAGGAGTAGGGAACAGGCAGGAGAGGGGAGCTCAACAACAAAGAAGAGCGAGGCCGTAAAACACGGGACAACGGCCACCGAGGAGAACTCGGCACCCTAAGCTACTCCAAACGGCAACAGACGGTCGACCTCAAACTCGCACAGTAGGGTAACCCAATCCGTCAGCCAAAACAAAGGCGAAGGCGGACGCCGACGCCGAAACACAGACAAAACATGACAGGGAACGTTGTGCACAAAGCCCCACGCATGACTAGAACGTCATGCAAACGACAGAACACTAACCTCGAGTACGGCCATAAGAGGGCGACTCGCAAAGGTCACAGCGTGCAAGAAAACGCGAGAGCCACGCGTCACGTGACGGAAACACCTCCTTACAAAGCCAGCCGCGTCCACTGACGTCTTACGCCGCACCTCAAGTGTCTCACCTACAGTACTGGTGCTACAACAGCAGAGATGTAGACACGGGCTGAACCAAATAGGAACAACACAACAAGTAACTAGTCAGGGTCACGCCCGTCGACGTAAGTCCTCAGTCCCTGACCACGTGTGCACACACTGGCTATAGCCTAAGCCAGGTTCTCTAGCTAGTATTCTCCCTCGGTAGGACGCTACCGTTGGCTAGGAGCCCGCGGAACTAACTACAACCGCTCATCGGGAACACCCCTCCGCCATCCGCTAGCGGGTCGGCACCTCTCGACCTTAGAGCAACAACAAGTGGAGGCTTCACACGACATAGAAACTCAAAACACAAGTGCTGAAGTACAAACGGGCAACCACGCCCCTCAACACGTACTTCGAGGCATGAAATGGCAGCATCGCCACTGCCGACATCTCAGGACAAGCAACTAGATGCCCTACGTAACGATCCTGAGTCGAACGACTCAAAGGCAGGATTGTCACAAACAGCGGAACAAGTCGCCAATCGGTCTAATCCTAGGCCAGAGAAACCACGCTCCGCAGAAAACAACACACGGAGACCTGAGGGAAACACCAAGAACCCTCAACACGATTGGACACGCAAACTGAGATAGAACAACACCTCGAAGTATCCAGAAGCAGTGTCTCGGACAGGACAGAACCGCCAAGACACGCACAAACAAGGTCACACGTCGACCACTAGGTCAGACCGGGTTGACCTGAACCAAACAATAACAACATACAAGCGAAAGTAGGATAGACAATCCTACCGCAAGTAAGAAGACTCCTGGCTACCTTACAACGTAGTCTTAACCCTCATAGGACGTCGGGAGACATCCACGGGACAACGGGCAGACCACAAGGCCAAGCCAAGACACACGAAAATCAACGGGTAGAAAACCAAGGGACAAGGAAAGTAACGCACGAGCCCTAGACCGTTACTAGACAATGACGGTCTAGCCAGGGCCGTTATTTCCCAAACGACGGACGGACACAGGCCGTCACTCACACCACCCTGATAACCTACAAACCACGCAAAAGCCAAGTAGCGCACGGTACCAGGCGCGTTACAAGCAAACGACGCACGGAGGCTCTACCATTACTTCCAACGGCATAGCCACCAAGACCAAAGCCAAGTAACGCGCAACGCCAGGCGCGTTACTCACAAACGACGCGGCAGGGGAGGGCCGTCAGAGACAAACGACGCGCAGGGGCCTATCCGTTACTTCCAACGGCATAGCCACCCTCAACCCAGCACAACAGCAAACAACGGACGGAGGTGAGCGCGTTGTATAACAACGACACACGGGGGCACATCCGTTACTCCCAACGGGACAACCACCAAACCTCAGCTAAAATAGAATGTAACGGCTAGGGGCAGGTGCGTTACACTCAAACAACGCACAGGGGCACGACCGCTGGAGGCACCGCCTCAATAGGTCAAACGTCGGTCAACAGTAAATAACGGCCAGGACCAGGCGCGTCACTTTCATCTAACGCGCTGGGTCAAGCGCGTTAGACCAACCGACTCAACCCCAAAGCAAAACGACAAAACAAAAGTAACGGCCAAGCACTGGCGCGTTACACGGGAATGACGCACCACCCTTGGGCCGTCACTTACCCAGAAGCTAAAGAGCTAAAACGACTCAGACCAAACGACGGTCAGTCGTAGGGCCGTCAAAGACAAGTAATGGTCGCTGGCTAGACCGCTACTTCGGTTACGGCGGGAAAATATAGGAATGGCCGGATCGGCCCGTTCCACGCCCCATTCACGCCGAAACGCAGGGGAGACAAACCACAACGATGAATAACAACACTCTAGGGCCAAAACGCCCACATGCAGCCCCAAAAACACAAGATCCGGGCGATTTAGACAAATCAACCCTAAGTGGGTCACCGAGGTTCCCGGGCTTCTACCGGCCTCGAATGAACACCAAATCACACGAAATCAACGTGGATGGGATCCTAACATCCCAGCGGTCAGTTAGGAACTAACTACGCCGCAAATGGTCATCGTTTACCGGCCGACCCTAAAAACCATGAAAATCACGGTTTAGGCAAAACAAGCCCAAACACGCTCGTTTCCTAGCCGAACGCCGTGCAATGGCAGGGAAAACGAAGATGGAGAAGCAAGGATCAGTCACCTTACCTCCACCGAAGAAACCGTACCCCGAAGGGACTAAACCATGCCGAAAACCACTCGCGAACCGATTTCACCGGCTTTGAATCCACCGTTCGGGATCGCGTCAGAATCGATCCGATCCTCGCCCCATTGCGCACCTCGACAGCTCCACGGCCTCGCCACCTCGCCCACGCACGCCTCCGTCTGCAGTCGGAGCCGAAAAGGGGAGAGAACGAGAGAGAACGGGAGAGAGAGAGTGAGATCGCGAGAGTGAGGAGAGAGAGAGAGGAAAAGGAAATAAAAAGAAAAGAAATTAGGAAATTTTCCTAATTTCTGAAAATTCTGAAAATGTGCCGAAAATGCACAAATTCAGAAAAATATGCAAAAATAGTCGAAACGACCGACTCGAAGAGTACATCGTCGTTGTAGCATCCACAAGCTTGAGAATTGACAAGCGAACTCACCGTAGGGTTCCGTAACTAGTACGTGAGAAAAACACACACGGCTCGTCAAACTCAACTCGGAAGCCACAAAAGCGAACCGAAACTCCACGAAACCAATCCGAAACAGATTCAAAAGATCCAGCAAAAGATCCAACAAGACCTGCAAAAGATCCATCAAGATCCAGGGCATTACATGCGTGATGGAGCGAGGATCGGAATGATTTTGGCGCGATCCCGAATGGTGGATTCAAAGTTGGTGTTCGAGCTCGCGGCGTGGTTTTCGGCGCGGTTTAGTCCCTTCGGGGCACGGTTTCTTCGGTCGAGGTAGGGTGATGGTTCCTCACTTCCTCCTCTCCGTTTTCCCTGCCCTTGCACATCATTTGGCGCGGAGACGGCCGAGTTTGGGCTTCCGGTAGGACTATCGGATACACGTGGTACCTGCGTCGGGCTCCTCCCGACCTTTTGGTATGTCTTTCCTTTCTGTCGACTGTACTGTGCTAGACTTATTGTCTTTAGCTTTGGACTGACTCTAGGATATAATTGTTAATTTGAACTATTAATTAAAAAGTAATTTTATTTGTGCTACTTTAGCAAACCTATCTAATGAAATTTAATTGCTTCTGTTATATCTCTGTGGCTTCAATGTACTCTACACGTGCCCTTATCCCTTCGGAGATTTCCCGCTCTTGGGAGACCTCGCGGGTTCCATGCGGCGCCACGTGTATCCGGTAGTCCTACCGGGTATGCCGAGTATCCGGAATCCAGGTCGCTACATCATGAATACAACGTGAGGCCCTCTTCCTCTAGCCGGCTGGAAGGAGAGGAGGTTTAAATCCACAAGTTCCCCGCACCCCGTTTCAAACGCGATCAAGTTTTTAAGTTCCAAGGTACACGACGCCGTTCTTTACACTTCTTCATCCTTTGACGTTGTTAATCCTTGGTGGCGATCACGGTTAGTATTTCTCATCCTTTCATTCCCCTTGTCTTTGATTCACATGTTTATGCATGTATTAGTTTAAAGGGGGCGAGATAGGAATCTAATTAAAACAAATCAGCAACTGGGTCATAAACTCTCTCACGGTCACGCGAGTTACCCTTATTATACCCTATCGAAGGGAGTGAGAATAAATAAAGGGGGGTGAAAATAACAAAGGATCGGTGGGGTTGAAAATACTATACACAGAAGAAGTTATGATGGAATGGGTGGCCCTAAATATGAATGGGACTTCAATTTTGGCACAGTAGCACAAATGACTTTAATCATACGTGAGAGAAGGCGTAAGAATAATTATTATCATAAAACTGATGGAAAGGAGAAAGAATAGAGGAGAGGATGGAATTGGGCCCGATTTGACACATTTTAAAAATATTTTCTACTGAAGAATTTATGATGAATAAAGTGACTCAAAATCTCACTAGATCATAAACTCTCTCACGGTCACGCGGGTCACCCTTATTATACCTTATCGAAGGGAGTGAGAATAAATGAAGGAGGGTGAAAATAATAAAGGATCGGCGGGGTTGAAAATACTATACATAGAAGAAGTTATATTGTAATGGGTGTCCCTAAATATGAATGAGACTTCAATTTTGGCACGGTAGCACAAATTACTTTAATCATACGTGAGAGAAGACGTAAGAATAATTATTATCATAAAACTGATGGAAAGAAGCAAGAATAGAGGAGAGGATGGAAATAGAACCAATTTGACACACTTTAAAAATATTTTATCCTGAAGAATTTATGATGAATAGAGCGACTCAAAATCTCACTGGGTCATAAACTCTCTCACGGTCACGCGGGTTACCTTTATTATACCCTGTCGAAGGGAGTGAGAATAAATGAATGGGGGTGAAAATAGGCCCGATTTGACATATTTTAAAAATATTTTTTACTGAAGAATTTATGATGAATAGAGTTACTCAAATCCTCACTGGGTCATAAACTCTCTCACGGTCACGCGGGTTACCCTTATTATACCCTATCAAAGGAAGTGAGAATAAATGAATGGGGGTGAAAATAACAAAGGATCAGTGGGGTTAAAAATACTATACACAGAAGAAGTTATGATGGAATGGGTGGCCATAAATATGAATGGGACTTCAATTTTGGCACAGTAGCACAAATGACTTTAATCATACGTGAGAGAAGGCGTAAGAATAATTATTATCATAAAACTGATGGAAAGGAGCAAGAATAGAGGAGAGGTTGGAAATGGGCCCGATTTGACATATTCTAAAAATATTTTCTACTGAAGAATTTATGATGAATAAAGTGACTCAAAATCTCACTGGATCATAAACGCTCTCACGGTCACGCGGGTTACCCTTATTATACCCTATCGAAGGGAGTGAGAATAAATGAAGGGGGGTAAAAATAACAATGGATTGGTGGGGTTGAAAATACTACACACAGAAGAAGTTGTGATGGAATGGGTGGCCCTAAATATGAATGGGACTTCAATTTTGGCACAGTAGCACAAATGACTTTAATCATACGTGGGAGAAGGCGTTAGAATAATTATCAAAAAATTGATGGATAGGAGCAAGAATAGAGGAGATGATGGAATTGGGCCTGATTTGACACATTTTAAAAATATTTTCTACTGATGACTTTATGATCAATAAAGCGACTCAAAATCTCACTGGATCATAAACTCTCTCACGGTCACGCGGGTTACCCTTATTATACCCTATCGAAGGGAGTGAGAATAAATGAAGGGGGTGAAAATAATAAAGGATCGGCGGGGTTAAAAATACTCTACATAGAAAAAGTTATGATGGAATGGGTGACCCTAAATATGAATGGGACTTCAATTTTGGCACGGTAGCACAAATTACTTTAATCATACGTAAGAGAAGACATAAGAATAATTATTATCATAAAACTGATGGAAAGGTACAAGAATAGAGGAGATGATAGAAATAGGCCCGATTTGACACATTTTCAAAATATTTTCTACTGAAGAATTTATAATGAATAGAGCGACTCAAAACTTCACAGGGTCATAGACTCTCTCACGGTCACGCGGGTTACCTTTTTTATACCCTATCGAAGGGAGTGAGAATAAATGAATGGGGGTGAAAATAGGCCGGATTTGACACATTTTTAAAAATATTTTCTACTGAAGAATTTATGATGAATAGAGCGACTCAAATCCTCACTAGGTCATAAACTCTCTCACGGTCACACAGGTTACCCTTATTATACCCTATCGAAGGGAGTGAGAATAAATGAATGGGGGTGAAAATAACAAAGGATCGACGGGGTTGAAAATATTATACACAGAAGAAGTTATGATCGAATGGGTGGCCCTAAACATGAATGGGACTTTAATTATGGCACGGTAGCACAAATGACCTTAATCATACGTGAGAGAAGGCGTAAGAATAATTATTAGCATAAAACTGATGGAAAGGAACAAGAATATAGAAGAGGATGGAAATAGGCCCGATTTGACACATTTTAAAAATATTTTATACTGAAGAATTAATGATGAATAGAGCGACTCAAAATCTCACTGGGTCATAAACTCTCTCACGGTCACGCGAGTTACCATTATTATACCCTATCGAAGGGAGTGTGAATAAATGAATGGGGGTGAAAATAGGCCCGATTTGACATATTTAAAAAATATTTTCTACTGAAAAATTTATGATGAATAGAGCGACTCAAAACCTCACTGGGTCATAAACTCTCTCACGGTCACGTGGGTTACGCTTATTATACCCTATCGAAGGGAGTGAGAATAAATAAAGGGGGGTGAAAATAACAAAGGATCGGTGGAGTTGAAAATATTATACACAGAAGAAGTTATGATGAAATGAGTGGCCCTAAATATGAATGAGATTTCAATTTTGACAGAGTCGCACAAATGACTTTAATCATACGTTAAAGAAGGCGTGAGAATAATTATTATCATAAAACAAATGGAAAGGAGTAAGAATAGAGGAAAGGATGGAATTGGGCCCGATTCGACACATTTTAAAAATATTTTTCACTGAAGAATTTATGATGAATAGAGAGACTTAAAACCTCACTGGGTCATAAACTCTCTCACGGTCACGCGGGTTACCCTTATTATACCCTATCGAATGAGTGAGAATAAATAAAGGGGGGTGAAAATAACAAAGGATCGGTGGGGTTGAAAATACTATACACAGAAGAAGTTATGATAGAATGGGTGGCCCTAAATATGAATGGGACTTCAATTTGGGCATAGTAGCACAAATGACTTTAATCATACGTGAGAGAAGGCGTAAGAATAATTATTATCATAAAACTGATGGAAATAAGCAAGAATAGAGGAGAGGATGGAATTGGGCCTGATTTGACACATTTTAAAAATATTTTCTACTGAAGAATTTATGATTAATAAAGTGACTCAAAAACTCACTGGATCATAAACTCTCTAACGGTCACGCGGGTTACCCTTATTATGCCCTATCGAAGGGAGTGAGAATAAGTGAAGGGGGGTGAAAATAATAAAGGATCGGCGGGGTTGAGAATACTATACGTAGAAGAAGTTATGTTGTAATGGGTGTCCCTAAATATGAATGGGACTTCAATTTTGGCACGGTAGCAAAAAATATTTTAATCATACGTGAGAGAAGACGTAAGAATAATTATTATCATAAAACTGATGGAAAGAAGCAAGAATAGAGGAGAGGATGAAAATAGACCAGATTTGACACACTTTAAAAATATTTTGTACTGAAGAATTTATGATGAATAGAGCGACTCAAAATCTCACTGGGTCATAAACTCTCTCACGGTCACGCGGGTTACCTTTATTATACCTTATCGAAGGGAGTGAGAATAAATGAATGGGGGTGAAAATAGGCCCGAATTGACATATTTTAAAAATATTTTCTACTGAAGAATTTATGATAAATAGAGTTACTCAAATCCTCACTGGGTCATAAACTCTCTCACGGTCACGCGGGTTACCCTTATTATACCCTATCGAAGCGAGTGAGAATAAATGAATGGGGGTGAAAATAACAAAGGATCGAAGGGGTTGAAAATACTATACACAGAAGAAGTTATGATGGAATGAGTGGCCCTAAATATGAATCGGACTTCAATTTTGGCAGAGTCGCACAAATGACTTTAATCATACGTGAGAGAAGGCGTAAGAATAATTATTAGCATAAAACAGATGAAAGGAACAAGAATAGAGAAGATGATGAAATAGGCCCGATTTGACACATTTTAAAAATATTTTCTACTAAAGAATTTATGATAAATAGAGCGACTCAAATCTCACTGGGTCATAAACTCTCTCACGGTCACGCGGGTTACCCTTATTATACGCTATCGAAGGAAGTGAGAATAAATGAAGGGGGTGAAAATAACAATGGATTGGTGGGGTTGAAAATATTACACACAGAAGAAGTTGTGATGGAATGGGTGGCCCTAAATATGAATGGACTTCAATTTTGGCATAGTAGCACAAATGACTTTAATCATACGTGGGAGAAGGCGTAAGAATAATTATTATCATAAAACTGATGGAAAGGAGCAAGAATAGAGGAGAGTATGGAATTGGGCCCGATTTGACACATTTTAAAAATATTTTCTACTGAAGAATTTATGATGAATAAAGCGACTCAAAATCTCACTGGATCATAAACTCTCTCACGGTCACGCGGGTTACCCTTATTATACCGTATCGAAGGGAGTGAGAATAAATGAAGGGGGTGAAAATAATAAAGGATCGGCGGGATTGAAAATACTCTACATAGAAAAAGTTATGATGGAATGGGTGACCATAAATATGAATGGGACTTCAATTTTGGCACAGTAGCACAAATTACTTTAATCATACGTGAGAGAAGACATAAGAATAATTATTATCATAAAACTGATGGAAAGGTGCAAGAATAGAGGAGATGATGGAAATAGGCCCGATTTGACACATTTTAAAAATATTTTCTACTGAAGAATTTATGATGAATAGAGCGACTCAAAACTTCACTGGGTCATAAACTCTCTCACGGTCACGCGGGTTACCTTTATTATACCCTATCGAAGGGAGTGAGAATAAATGAATGGGGGTGAAAATAGGCTCGATTTGACATATTTTAAAAATATTTTCTACTGAAGAATTTATGCTGAATAGAGCGACTCAAATCCTCATTAGGTCATAAACTCTCTCACGGTCACACAGGTTACCCTTATTATCGAAGGGACTGAGAATAAATGAATGGGGGTGAAAATAACAAAGGATCGACGGGGTTGAAAATACTATACACAGAAGAAGTTGTGATCGAATGGGTGGCCCTAAATATGAATGAGACTTTAATTTTGGCACGGTAGCACAAATGACCTTAATCATACGTGAGAGAAGGCGTAAGAATAATTATTGGCATAAAACTGATGGAAAGGAACAAGAATATAGAAGAGGATGGAAATAGGCCCGATTTGATACATTTTAAAAATATTTTATACTGAAGAATTAATGATGAATAGAGCGACTCAAAATCTCACTGGGTCATAAACTCTCTCACGGTCACGCGGGTTACCCTTATTATACCCTATCGAAGGGAGTGTGAATAAATGAATGGAGGTGAAAATATGCCCGATTTGACACATTTTAAAAATATTTTCTACTGAAAAATTTATGATGAATAGAGCGACTCAAAATCTCACTGGGTCATAAACTCTCACACGGTCACGTGGGTTACGCTTATTATACCCTATCGAAGGGAGTGAGAATAAATAAAGGGGGGTGTAAAAAACAAAGGATCGGTGGGGTTGAAAATACTATACACAGAAGAAGTTATGATGGAATGAGTGGCCCTAAATATGAATCGGACTTCAATTTTGGCAGAGTCGCACAAATGACTTTAATCATACGTTAGAGAATGCGAAAGAATAATTATTATCATAAAACTAATGGAAAGGAGTAAGAATAGAGGAAAGGATGGAATTGGGCCCGATTTGACACATTTTAAAAATATTTTCCACTGAAGAATTTATGATGAATAAAGAGACTTAAAACATCACTGGGTCATAAACTCTCTCACGGTCACGCGGGTTACCCTTATTATACCCTATTGAAGGGAGTGAGAATAAATAAAGGGGGGTAAAAATAACAAAGGATCGGTGGGGTTGAAAATACTATACACAGAAGAAGTTATGATGGAATGGGTGGCCCTAAATATGAATGAGACTTCAATTTTGGCACAGTAGCACAAATGACTTTAATCATACTTGAGAGAAGGCGTAAGAATAATTATTATCATAAAACTGATGGAAAGGAGCAAGAATAGAGGAGAGTATGGAATTGGGCCCGATTTGACACATTTTAAAAATATTTTCTACTGAAAAATTTATGATTAATAAAGTGACTCAAAATCTCACTGGATCATAAACTCTCTCACGGTCACGTGGGTTACCCTTATTATACCCTATCGAAGGGAGTGTGAATAAATGAAGGGGGGTGAAAATAATAAAGGATCGGCGGTGTAGCGACCCGGATTCCGGATACCCGGCAGGACTACCGGATATGCGAGATACCGCATGGAACCCGCGAGGCCTCCCAAGAGCGGGAAAGCTCCGAAGGGAAAAAGACACGTGTAGAGTACATTGAAGCCACAGAGATATAATAGAAGCAATTAAATTTCATTAGATCGGTTTGCTAAAGTAGCAGAAATAAAATTACTTTTTAATTAACAGTTTCAATTTAACAATTATATCCCAGAGTCAGTCCCAAGCTAAAGACAACAAGTCTAGCACAATACAGTCGACAGAAAGGAAAAACGTACCAAGAAGTCGAGGGTAGCCCGACGTAGGTGCCAACTGGCAGCAACGGCACGCAACGAGCACGCACACCAGGAACCACGCGGAAGCAGAATGAACAACGCCACCCCGCCTGAAAAGCAGGGTGAGCCACGTGTCACTGGCTCAGTAGGGGTCACGCGGATCCCCACTGAAAAATACGCAGTAACACGGAACAACAACAACAGAAACAGCAGGTGTAGTAAAGCAGGAAACTACACAACAAAGCTGCAAAACTACGCTACAAGCAGTAGTAAACAGATGGGAAGTAGGAGTGGGGAACAAGCAAGGAAGGGGAAGAACCCACGCCAGACAAGTGGCCGCCGAACTAACCTCGGCACCCCAAACTACTCCAAACTACGATATATAGAAGGGCGACCCTGATCTGACAAAGTCAGGAGTCAGCGATTTGTCGACCCACCACCAGGCCTAAGACAAGGGCCTGCAAGAACAGATAAAAAGGTCTAGAAAAGACCACACAAACGACCGACAGACTCTATCACACACCCATGACTGGAACGTCATCCACACTGCTCCACGCACGACCAGAACATCATGCATGAGACAGAACACTGACCTCGGGCACAGCCACGGAAAGGCCAACCCAAAAAGGTCACGACGCACAAGAAACACCGAGAGTCACGGGTCACGTGACGGAAGCACCTCCTCCTCACAAGAGGAACAGCCAGCTGCGTCCACAGACGTCTTATGCTGCCCACCAAGCACCTAGTCAACGATGTCGTCGCAAAGAACCGACAGGGACAGGACCCCCACAGAACCAAGTCCAAGGAACCACCGTTCCGAGTTCAAGGAGAAACAACCGCACCCACGCAAAGCGGGACCGCAGTGCCAACACGATGAGTAACTAGTCAGGGTCACGCCTGTCGGCGTCAGTCCAACCGCCCCTGACCACGTGTGCACACACAAGCTTTATGCCCAAGCTAGGCCTCTAGCTAGTTTTCTCATCGTAGCGGACGCTACTACCACACAGGAGCCCACGGAAACTAGCTTATAAACCGTATCTCGGGGATACCCCTCCGCTATCCGCTAGCGGGTCAGCACTCAAAGACCTAGGGTAACAACAAATGGTGGCTCACGAGACATAGAGACTCTAAAACACAAGTGCCGAAGTACAAGCAGGCAAGAACGCCCCACGACACGTACTTCAAAGCACCAATGGCTGCACAACCACTATCAACAGACTCAGGACAAGGCAACTAGACCTACCATGTAACGATCTTGAGTCGAACGACTCAAGGGCAAGATCGTCACAGACAGCGGAACAAGCCGTCAATCAGTCTAATCCTAAGCCACAAGAAACGACACTCTGCAGAAAATGACTCACGGAGACCTGAGGGAACACCAAAGACCCTCAGCACATGCCTGGACAAGCAAACCGAGGTAACACAGCACCTCTAAGCATCCAGAACCAGTGTCTCGGATTGGACAGAACCGCCAAGACACCCACACACAAAGTCACCTGTCAACCACTGGGTCACCCCGGGTTGACCGGAACTCGACCAAAACACACAAGCACAAACCCTCTTGGCCACTTCGGAGCATGATTACAGCCCTCACAGGACATCGGATGATGTCCGCTTGACAATGGCAAACCCCAAGATCAAGCCAAGATACCGGAAACCAAACCACCGGTAAACCACTCTCTGGGCCTAGGGTATCCATCACTCGGCCGCTAGGTCAACCAAACAGTCAAGGAGGACTCGCCACGCAACCAGAGGCAAAGACACTGGCGATCCAAGATTGAGTCGTTGGTAAACTGTAGCAGTCAGGGAGTAGACCGCGCTCAGTCAACCTTAACTGACCTATCTAGAAGACCACCGACAGACAGACACCGCCCTAAAACACAGACCTAAGACATACAGACAACGGTTGAACCATCAAGGCCAACCAACTTAAACTCTAGACTAGGTCTAAAACCATGGTAACACGTAAATCGAGGCAGACCACAAGCTACCGAGACCACTCCCTCAAGACGGGAATGCAAGGGAAACCACACACACATGCGGGGGAATCTCACCGCACACACGTCGACACACAGTGACTCGATCTAGCGTAACACAAAGCCCGAGATACACACACTCACGGGCATGCTAATCGAAGCAACTCGGCACTTCCGGACATCCCAAAATATGGGCACGGAACCCATGGGGTGTTCGGGACACTCACACGGCCGAGGGTCAACCATCGGACCACAACCGGGTCGACCGGAGACCAAACCCATGCAATCGAAACAACATACATAGTCACGGTCTCCTGGGGACCACTACTACACAGTCACGGTCTCCTGAGGACCGCGACTAGCCTGACATAAAACCCATGGTAACGGTCACCTGAAGACCGCGACCAAACAGTCACGGTCGCCTACAGACCGCGACTAGATTGAGGCGGTCTGTCGCAAGACCGCGACTCTTGCCGACTCTCTCGGCCAGGTAAAAGCGGTTCACCTAAGACCGCGAATAATGAACGCGGTTACTGGTGGACTGCGATCATTTCAAAAAATCGAGAACGGCGAGAAAAATAAGGGGAAGGCCAAATCGGCCTGTTCCACGCCCCATTCACGCCGTAGCGCAGGGGAAACAAAGCCTCACGACAAATAACAACTTCTGGAGGTGAAAAACCCTACATACATGCATTAAAACAAGAGATTGGGGCGATTTCAACGAATCGACCCTAAATGGGTCACCGAGGTTCCCGGACTCCTACCGGCCTCGAATGACCACCGATCAACACGAAACAAGTATGGATGGGATCCTAACATCCCAACGGTCAATTCAACACTAACCGAGCTACAAATGGTTGCCATTTTCTGGCGAACCCTACAAAACCCGAAAATTACGGTTTAGGCAAACCAAGCCCAAACTCGACCGTTTCCTTACCAAACGACGTGCAATGGCAGAGAAAACGGAGAGGAAGAAGTGAGGAACCGTCACCCTACCTCCACCAAAGAAATCGTGCCCTGAAGGGACTAAACCACGCCGAAAACTGTGCCACGAACCGAACCATCGGCTTTGAATCCACCGTTCGGGATCGCGCCCAAACCGCACCGATCCTCGCTCCATCACGCGCCTCGACAACTCCCCGACGTCGCCACCTCGCCCCTGGATCGCTCCATCTGTAGCCGGAGGCGACGGGGTGAGAGAACGAGAGAGAACGGGAGAGAGAGGGAGAGAACGCGAGAGTGAGGAGAGAGAGAAGGGGGGGTAAATAAATAGGAAATTAGGAATTTTCCTAATTTCTGAAAATTCGTAAAATGCGCCGAAAATGTGCTAATTCAGAAAAATACGTAAAAATAGTCAAAACGTTCGGCTCGGAGAGTACATCGTCGCTGCAGCATCCACGAGTCGAGGAACTGACAAGTAAACTCACCGTAGGGTTCCGTAACTAGTACGAGAGAAAAACCCACACGGATCGTAAAACTCAACTCGGAAGTCACAAAAGCGAACCGAAACTCATCGAAATAGATCCAAAAGATCCAATGAAGATCCAACAAGACCTACCAAGGAGCTAGGGCATTACATCCTCCCCTCCTTTAAGAAATTTCACCCTCGAAATTTAGGACTAACAATGGAGAAGCAAGGTAGAACAACCCAACAACACAAATCTCGAGAAACATAGCTCAGAGGAACATCATCAGACTATAATCACGAGCACACGCTCTCAATCGAGCACGACACAAGTGAACACAAGTCTGACACCTCCGAAACAAGGGCAACGTCGTTTACGTCTCGCAGGGAAAAGAGACATGATTGCCACAACAAAGAACCGACCGAGAAACACAACGATCACATGGCAAGCGGCAGCTTACACAAGAAAACACAATCCTGTCAGCTGACAGCTCGACCACATCATCGGCTCTAGTGCCAAAGGCAACAGGGAACACCTGGCACACAGGACGCCAACGACAACATTGGACCACAAACACAAACAAGTCAGTCCTCACTCAGATATCACATCAGATGGAGACGCAAGCTAACTCTACCCGAGAAAGGGAGTACAGCAAGCTAATCGACAAGACAATGGTCCAAGGCAGAGACACAAAATTATAGAGAAACAACACTTACAGAAACAATACAATGGCAACACCTGTAGGTTTTCGGTTCCACTCTGAACACAGAACCATGGAACACAACTGCAAGTAGGGTCACATCAAGGCACAAAAATAGCTGAGCAAACGACCACACGGGAACGGGTCACGCATCAGACTGCTCACCTAGCAAAGACCCACAACAACGAGAAACGACAATCTCAGGGAACGTAACTCAAGGACTACAAACACGCCTCGAGAGCACAACACCCAAGAAAAGGAACGCAGAGCAAAGGGTACTCAATCAGCAAGGTACGCCGAAAAATTCCCCAACACTCGCAAATGCCAATGCCAACACAAGAAAACCACCAGGCACGGTAACAGACAAAGTCAAGGCACCAGAAGCCAAGACGAAGTCACATCGAGAAAGAACAAACCTCTCGACAAGTGAGTAGCTAACTCACACGCTTCTGCTGTGCATTCAGCGACGCACACAGGCAACAGAACAACCTCGATACTCGCACCTCAGCACACACCATATGCCTTCGCAATCAACAAAGATTGCAATTAACACGTCACGAGTACCGATCTCGCGAACAACCGATCACAAGGAGCCTAAGTGCAACAGGAGAAGAGCACCAGCTTCAGCACAAAGCACAAGGAAAGCATCAATCTCAGCTTACCTTCACGTCCTGAAAATGATAAATGAGCCTTCACAACACATCGGCCGCTGGACACAGCACGACAAACACGGTACACAACAGCTCTTAACACCATCATGGAGTCCAAAGCCAGGCAACCGTATAGCAAAGAGCAGATCAGGCTCAAAACAAAGCTGTCCACACTTACGCAGACACAGGACAAAGGCATCACTAAGATAGCAATCCCAAGGCAAACCTCGAAAAAGATTCCACCAGAAGGGACGAAAAGCAAGAAGCTCAACCACAAAAGCTCACCAGGAAGGGGAAATCCTAGCTTGCCTGAGCAACTTCTCCAACACGGAATCCAATCGAGCACTTCAACAAAAGCGAAACACATCAGGAGCTGAACAGACTCAAGCCGAGACGACCAAGACAACGTGAGAACGTGTACGGTCATCAAACCAAGGCTAAAGGTCAACAGCAACCTGAACAACACACGGAGAAAACCTTGAACAACGTACTGCAGATTCAAGCCTTCCGGCGAACACTGCCAAGTACAACATGATCGAAGCAAACACACCGATGAAAAGAAACACCTCGTCACAATCCTGACAAGTGCATAACGATCTCGTGCAGTGCCAGAACAGCACGCACAAGACAAAATATAGAAAACACAAAGCGACAAAGAATCACAAACCGAAGCCAGCTGAAGACTGTACTGGACTTTCATGACTCTGGAAACTGTATATCTCGGATTCCCATGTACTTCACACGACAATGCTCCGATAGCTCAGAAAAGAACTCCGAACATCTCAGAACACTGCTCTGATACCAATCTGTAGTGACCCGGATTCCGGATACCCGGCATACCCGGTAGGACTACCGAATACGCGAGGTACCGCATGGAACCCGCGAGGCCTCCCAAGAGCGGGAAAGCTCCGAAGGGAAAAAGTCACATGTAGAGTACATTGAAGCCATAGAGATATAACAGAAGCAATTAAATTTCATTAGATCGGTTTGCTAAAGTAGCAGAAATAAAATTACTTTTTAATTAACAGTTTCAATTTAACAATTATATCCCAGAGTCAGTCCCAAACTAAAGACAACAAGTCTAGCACTATACAGTCAACAGAAAGGAAAAACGTACCAAGAAATCGGGGGCAGCCCGACGCAGGTGCCAGCTGGCAGCAACGGCACGCAACGAGCACGCACACCAGTAACCACGCGGAAGCAGAACGGCACGCAACGAGCACGCACACCAGTAACCACCCATACCGTCCCCTGTTGTTGTTATTTGGCGATTACGTTTGTTTCCCCTACGTTTCGGCGTGAATGGGGCGTGGAACGGGCCGGTATGGCCGTTCCTCTATTTTCCCGCCGTGACCGATGTAACGGTCATTCCAGTGGCCGTCACTTGTATATAACAGCCCTACGACTGACCGCTACTTCGTTTGAGGTTTTTGAGCTTTTTGGCTTCTGGGTGAGCGACGGCCCTAGGTTGGCACGTCACTCCCTTGTAATGCGCCTAGGCTAGCGTGTTACTTCGCTTGTTGTCGTTTTGTGTTGGGGTTGAGTCGGTTGATCTAACGCGCTTGACCCAGCGCGTTAGATGAATGTGACGCGCCTGTTCCGGGCCGTTGCTTGTTGTTTGACCGACGTTGACCGTTGAGGCGGTTCCCCCGACGGATGGGTTCCTATCCGTTATGTTGGGTGTAACGCGCCTGCCCCTGGCCGTTACATTCTGTTTGGCCGAGCTTGGGTGGCTGCACCCGTTGGATGTAACGGCTATGCCCCTACGCGTCGTTGTGAATAACGCGCCTGCCCCTGGCCGTTGTTCGTTGTTTTGTGCTTGGTTGAGGGTGGCTGTGCACGTTGAGAATAACGTGCCTGCTCCCGTGCGTCGTTTGCTTGTAACGCGCTTGGCCTTGTGCGTTACTTGGCCTTGATTCGTGTGTTCATGTTTTAGAGTGGTTAGGGTGGTGTGTGTGCGACGGCCTGTCGTCTGTCCGTCGTTTAGGTGTAACGGCCCAGGTCTAGACCGTCATATGCTTTTAGCGGTCTAGGGGTGGTGCGTTACTTGCCCTGTGCTTCGATTTCCATACTTCGGTTTCTGCTTGTCTTGGCTTGGCCTTGTGGTCTGCCCGTTGTCCCGTGGATGTCTTCCGACGTCCTATGAGGGCTAAGACTACGTTGTGAGGTGGCCAAGAGTCTTCTTGCTTGAGGTGGGACTCTCTTTCCTACTGTTCAAGCATTGTGTTGGGTTCAGGTCAACCCGGTGTGACCCAGTGGTTGACATGTGACCTTGTGTGTGTGTGTCTCGGAGGTTGTGCCCGGCTCGAGACACTGCTTCTGGATGCCTCGAGGTGTTGCCTTACCTCGGTTTGCATGTCCAGGTGTGTCTGAGGGTTCTTGGTGTTTCCCTCAGGTCTCCGTGTATTGTTTTCTGCGGAGCGTGGTTTCTTCGGGCTTAGGATTAGACCGATTGGCGGCTTGTTCCGCTGTCTGTGACGATCTTGCCTTTGAGTCGTTCAACTCGGGATCGTTACGTTGTAGGTCTAGTTGCCTGGTCCTGAGTCTGTTGGCAGTTGTTTACCTGCCTTGGTGCTTCGTGGTGCACGAGGTGGGTCTTTCTTGACTGTCTGTGCTTTAGCACCTGTGTTTCGGTGTCTGTGCCTTGTGAGCCTCCACTAGTTGTAGCCCTAGGCTTTTGCCGACCCACCGGGAGTGGTGGAGGGGTTTTCCTGTTGCGTTTGGTACGTACGGTTCTTAAGCTAGTTCCGTAGGCCCCGGCCAACGGTAGTGTCCTATCGAGGGAAATACTAGCTAGAGGCCTGACCTAGGTAGAGGTCAGTGTGTGCACACATTGTCAGGGACTGGGGACTTGCGCCGACGGGCGTGGCCCTGACTAGTCACTCGTAGTTGGTGCTGTAGTCTTGTGATGTGGTACCATGTTTCCTTGGAACTGTTGTTCCTCGGACCTGGTTCTTGGTGTGTCTTGTCCTCGAGTGACATGACACTTGAGGCGCAGTGTAAGTCGTCAGTGGACGCATCTGGCTGTTCTCTAGTGGGAGGGTGCTCCTGTCACTTGGTTTGTGACCCTCGTGTTTTCTTCGCACTGTGACCTTTGCGAGTTGCCCTCTCGTGGCTGTACTCGAGGTCGGTGTTCTGTCGTTTGCATGGCGTTCTTGTCAAGCGTGGGGCTGCGTGCATGACATTTCTAGTCGTGTTTTTCTGTGTTTTTGGCGTCGACGTCTACCTTCGCCTTTATTTTGGCTGACGGATTGGGTTACCCTACTGTGTGAGTTGTGGATCGACCCTCTGTTGCCATTTGGAGTAGCTTAGGGTGCCGAGTTCTTCTCGGTGGCCGTGTTCCGTATTTTACGGCCTCGCTCTTCTTTGTTGTGGAGCTCCCCTTGCTCTTAGCCTATTCCCTACTCCTGCTGTACCTATTCTGTTTACAGCTTTGTAGTGTAGCTTTTCCTGTTTTGCTGCACTCATTTTTTAGTTGCTTTCGTTGCACTGTGCGTTTTCTAGTGGGGATCCGCGTGACCCCTACTGAGTTTCTGTTTAGAGACTCACCCCTGCTTTTTAGGTGGGTTTCGCCTTCTGCCTCTGCTGTCCTTGGAGGTGCGCCTTCGTTGTAGCTACCAGCTGTACCTGCGTCGGGCTTCTCCCGACTCCTGTGTACATTTCTTTCTGTCGGACTGTACTGAGCTAGACTTGTTGTCTTTCCTTTGGGCTGGACTCTGGTGTATAATTGTAAAATTTGAATTATTAATGAAAATTTAATTTTATTTCTGCTACTTTAGCAAACCGATCTAATGAAATTTAATTGCTTACTGTTATATCTACTGGCTTCAATGTATTCCACACACTCCTTTTTCCCTTCGGCGCTTTCCCGCGCTTGGGAGGCCTCGCGGGTCCCATGTGGTATCACGTGTATTCGGTATTTATATCGGGTGCACCGGGTATCCGGAATCCGAGTCGCTACAGGGAAGAACCCGCGCCAGACAAGTGGCGGCCGAACTAACCTCGGCACCCCAAACTACTCCAAACTACGATAGAAGGGCGACCCTGATCCGACAAAGTCAGGAGTTACCGATCTGTCGACCCAGCACCAGGCCTAAGACAAGGGCCTGCAAGAACAGACAAAAAGGTCTAGAAAAGACCACACAAACGACCGACAGACTCGATCACACACCCACGACTGGAACGTCATCCACACTGCCCCATGCACGAACAGAACATCATGCATGAGATAGAACACTGACCTCGGGCGCAGCCACAGAAAGGCCAACCCAGAAAGGTCACGACGCACATGAAACGCCGAGCGTCACGGGTCACGTGACGGAAGCACCTCCTCCTCACAAGAGGAACGGCCAACTGCGTCCACAGACGTCTTATGCTGCCCACCAAGCACCTAGTCAACGATGTCGTCCCAAAGAACCGAAAGGGATAGGACCCCCACAGAACCAAGTCCAAGGAACCACCGTTCCGAGTTAAAGAAGAAACAACCGCACCCACGCAAAGCGGGACCGCAGTACCAACACGACGAGTAACTAGTCAGGGTCACGCCTGCCGACGTCAGTCCAATCGCCCCTGACCACATGTGCACACACAAGCTTTATGCCCAAGCTTGGCCTCTAGCTAGTTTTCTCCCCGTAGCGGATGCTACTACCACACAGGAGCCCACGGAAACTATCTTATAAACCGTATCTCGGGGATACCCCTCCGCTATCCGCTAGCGGGTCGGCACTCAAAGACCTAGGGTAACAACAAATGGAGGCTCACGAGACACAGCGACTCTAAAACATAAGTGCCGAAGTACAAGCAGGCAAGAACGCCCCACGACACGTACTTCAAGACACCAATGGCAGCACAACCACTGCCAACAGACTTAGGACAAGGCAACTAGACCTACCGCGTAACGATCCTAAGTCGAACGACTCAAGGGCAAGATCATCACAGATAGCGGAACAAGGTGTCAATCGGTCTAATCCTAAGCCACAAGAAACGACACTCCGCAGAAAATGACTCGCGGAGACCTGAGGGAACACCGAAGACCCTCAGCACACGCCTGGACACGTAAACCGAGATAACACAGCACCTCTAGGCATCTAGAACCAGTGTCTCGGATTGGACAGAACCGCCAAGACACCCATACAGAAAGTCATCTGTCAACCACTGGGTCACCCCGGGTTGACCGGAACCCGACCAAAACACACAAGCACAAACCCTCTTGGCCACTTCGGAGCACGATTATAGCCCTCACAGGACATCGGATGATGTCCGCGTGACAATGGCAAACACCAAGATCAAGCCAAAATACTAAAACCAAACCACCGGTAAACCACTCTCTGGGCCTAGGCTATCCATCACTCGGCCGCTAGGTTAACCAAACAGTCAAGGAGGACTCGCCACGCAACCAGAGGCAAAGACACTGGCGATCCAAGATTGAGTTGTTGGGAAACTGTAGCAGTCAGGGAGTAGACCGCGCTCAGTCAACCTTAACCGACCTATCTAGAAGACCACCGACGGACAGACACCGCCCTAAAACACAGACCTAAGACAGACAGACAACGGTTGAACCATCAAGGCCAACCAACTTAAACTCTAGACTATGTCTAAAACCATGGTAACACCCAAACCGAGGTAGACCACAAGCTACTGAGACCACTCCCTCAAGACGGGAATGCAAGGGAAACCACACACACATGCGGGGAAATCCCAACGCACACACGTCGACACACAGTGACTCGATCTAGCGTAACACAAAGCCTGAGATACACGCACTCATGGGCACGCTAATCGAAGCAACTCGGCACTTTCGGACATCCCAAAATATGGGCACGGAACCCATGGGTTGTCCGGGACACTCACACGGCCGAGGGTCAACCATCGGACCACAACCGGGTCGACCGGAGACCAAACCCATGCAATCGAAACAACATACATAGTCACGGTCTCCTGGGGACCACTACTACACAGTCACGGTCTCCTGAGGACCGTGACTACACAGTCGTGGTCACCTGAGGACCGCGACTAGCCTGACATAAAACCCATGGTAACGGTCACCTGAAGACCGCGACCAGACAGTCACGGTCGCCTACAGACCGCGACTAGATTGAGGCGGTCTGTCGCAAGACCGCGACTCTTGCCGACTCTCTCGGCCAAGTAAAAGTGGTTCACCTAAGACCGCGACTAATGAACGCGGTTACTGGTGGACGGCGATCATTTCGGAAAACCAAGAACGGTGGGAAAAACAAGGGGAAGGCCGAATCGGCCCGTTCTAAGCCCCATTCACGCCGTAGCGCAGGGGAAACAAAGCCTCACGACAAATAACAACTACTAGAGGCGAAAAACCCCACAGACATGCATTAAAACAAGAGATTGGGGCGATTTCAACGAATCGACCCTAAATGGGTAACTGAGGTTCCCAGACTCCTACCGACCTCGAATGACCACCGATCAACACGAAACAAGCATGGATGGGATCCTAACATCCCAACGGTCAGTTCAACACTAACCGAGCTACAAATGGTAGCCGTTTTTCGGCGAACCCTACAAAACTCAAAAATCATGATTTAGGCAAACCAAGCCCAAACTCAACCGTTTCCTTGCCGAACGACGTGCAATGGCAGGGAAAACGGAGAGGAAGAAGTGAGGAACCGTCACCCTACCTCCACCGAAGAAACTGTGCCCCGAAGGGACTAAACCACGTCGAAAACTACACTGCGAACCGAACCGTCGGCTTTGAATCCACCATTTGGGATCACGCCCAAACCGCACCGATCCTCGCTCCATCACGCGCCTCGACAACTCCCCGACGTCGCCACCTCGCCCCTGGATCGCTCCGTCTGCAGCCGGAGGCGACGGGGTGAGAGAACGAGAGAGAACGGGAGAGAGATGGAGAGAACGCGAGAGTGAGGAGAGAGAGAAGGGGGGAGTAAATAAATAGGAAATTAGGAATTTTCCTAATTTCCGAAAATCCGTAAAATGCGCCGAAAATGCACTAATTCAGAAAAATACGCAAAAATAGTCGAAACGATCGGCTCGGAGAGTACATCGTCGCTGCAGCATCCACGAGTCGAGGAACTGACAAGTAAACTCACCGTAGGGTTCCGTAACTAGTACGAGAGAAAAATCCACACGGATCGTAAAACTCAACTCGGAAGCAACAAAAGTGAACCGAAACTCACCGAAACAGATCCAAAAGATCCAATAAAGATCCAGCAAGACCTACCAAGGATCCAGGACATTACAGGCGGGGTTGAAAATACTATACGTAGAATAAGTTATGTTGTAATGGGTGGCCCTAAATATGAATGGGACTTCAATTTTGGCACGGTAGCATAAATTACTTTAATCATACGTGAGAGAAGACGTAAGAATAATTATTATCATAAAACTGATGGAAAGAAGTAAGAATAGAGAAGAGGATGAAAATAGACCCGATTTGACACACTTTAAAAATATTTTTCACTGAAGAATTTATGATGCATAGAGTGACTCAAAATCTCACTGGGTCATAAACTCTCTCACGGTCACGCGGGTTACCTTTATTATACCCTATCGAAGGGAGTGAGAATAAATGAATGGTGGTGAAAATAGACCCGATTTGACATATTTTAAAAATATTTTCTACTGAAGAATTTATGATGAATATAGTTACTCAAATCCTCACTGGGTCATAAACTCTCTCACGGTCACGCGAGTTACCCTTATTGTACCCTATCGAAGGAAGTGAGAATAAATGAATGGGGGTGAAAGTAAGAAAGGATCGGAGGGGTTGAAAATACTATACACAGAAAAAGTTATTATGGAATGAGTGGCCTTAAATATGAATTTGACTTCAATTTTGGCACGGTAGCATAAATGACTTTAATCATACGTGAGAGAAGGCGTAAGAATAATTATTAACATAAAACTGATGGAAAGGAACAAGAATAGAGAAGAGGATGAAAATAGGCCCGATTTGACACATTTTAAAAATATTTTCAACTGAAGAATTTATGATAAATAGAGCGACTCAAATCCTCACTGGGTCATAAAGTCTCTCACGGTCACGCGGGTTACCCTTATTATACCCTATCGAAGGGAGTGAGAATAAATGAAGGGGGTGAAAATAAGAAAGGATCGGCGGGGTTGAAAATACTCTACATAGAAGAAGTTATGATGGAATGGGTGGCCCTAAATATGAATGGGACTTCAATTTTGACACAGTAGCATAAATTACTTTAATCATACGTGAGAGAAGATATAAGAATAATTCTTATCATAAAATTGATGGAAAGGTGCAAGAATAGAGGAGATGATGGAAATAGGCCCGATTTGACACATTTTAAAAATATTTTCTCCTGAAGAATTTATGATGAATAGAGCGACTCAAAACCTCACTGGGTCATAAACTCTCTCACGGTCACGTGGGTTACCTTTATTATACCCTATCGAAGGGAGTGAGAATAAATGAATGGGGGTGAAAATAGTCTCGATTTGACACATTTTAAAATAATTTTCTACTGAAGAATTTATGATGAATAGAGCGACTCAAATCCTCACTAGGTCATAAACTCTCTCACGGTCACACAGGTTACCCATATCATATCCTATCGAAGGGAGTGAGAATAAATGAATGGGGGTGAAAATAACAACGGATCGGTGGGGTTGAAAATACTATACACAGAAGAAATTATGATGGAATGAGTGGCCCTAAATATGAATGGGACATCAATTTTGGCACAGTCACACAAATGACTTTAATCATACGTTAGAGAAGGCGTAAGAATAATTACTATCATAAAACTAATGGAAAGGAGTAAGAATAGAGGAAAGGTTGGAATTGGGCCCGATTTGACACATTTTAAAAATATTTTCCACTGAAGAATTTATGATGAATGGAGAGACTTAAAACCTCACTGTGTCATAAACTCTCTCACGGTCACGCGGGTTACCCTTATTATACCCTGTCGAAGGGAGTGAGAATAAATAAAGGGGGGTGAAAATAACAAAGGATCAGTGGGGTTGAAAATACTATACACAGAAGAAGTTATGATAGAATGGGTGGTCCTAAATATGAATGGGACTTCAATTTTGGCACAGTAACACAAATGACTTTAATCATATGTGAGAGAAGGCGTAAGAATAATTATTATCATAAAACTGATGGAAAGGAGTAAGAATAGATGAGAGGATGGAATTGGGCCCGATTTGACACATTTTAAAAATATTTTCTACTGTAGAATTTATGATGAATAAAGTGACTCAAAATCTCACTGGATCATAAACTCTCTCACAGTCACGCGGGTTACCTTTATTATAACCTATCGAAGGGAGTGTGAATAAATGAAGGGGGGTGAAAATAATAAAAGATCGGCGGGGTTGAAAATACTATACGTATAATAAGTTATGTTGTAATGGGTGGCCCTAAATATGAATGGGACTTCAATTTTGGCACGGTAGCATAAATTACTTTAATCATACGTGAGAGAAGACGTAAGAATAATTATTATCATAAAACTAAAGGAAAGAAGCAAGAATAGAGGAGAGGATGGAAATAGACCCGATTTCACACACTTTAAAACTATTTTCCACTGAAGAATTTATGATGCATAGAGTGACTCAAAATCTCACTGGGTCATAAACTCTCTCACGGTCACGCGGGTTACCTTTATTATACCCTATCGAAGGGAGTGAGAATAAATGAATGGTGGTGAAAATAGGCCCGATTTGACATATTTTAAAAATATTTTCTACTGAAGAATTTATGATGAATATAGTTACTCAAATCCTCACTGGGTCATAAACTCTCTCACGGTCACGCGGGATACCCTTATTATACCCTATCGAAGGGAGTGAGAATAATTGAATGGGGGTGAAAATAACAAAGGATCGGAGGGTTTGAAAATACTATATACAGATGAAGTTATGATGGAATGAGTGGCCCTAAATATGAATTTGACTTCAATTTTGGCACGGTAGCATAAATGACTTTAAACACACGTGAGAAAAGGCGTAAGAATAATTATTAACATAAAACTGATGGAAAGGAACAAGAATAGAGAAGAGGATGAAAATAGGCCTGATTTGACACATTTTAAAAATATTTTCTACTGAAGAATTTATGATAAATAGAGCGACCCAAATCCTCACTGGGTCATAAACTCTCTCACGGTCACGCGGGTTACCCTTATTATACGCTATCGAAGGGAGTAAGAATAAATAAAGGGGGTGAAAATAACAATGGATTGGTGGGGTTGAGAATACTATATACAGAAGAAGTTGTGATGGAATGGGTGGCCCTAAATATGAATGGGACTTCAATTTTGACACAGTAGCACAAATGACTTTAATCATACGTGAGAGAAGGCGTAAGAATAATTATTAGCATAAAATTGATGGAAAGGAACAAGAATAGAGAAGAGGATGAAAATAGGCCCGATTTGACATATTTTAAAAATATTTTCTACTGAAGAATTTATGATAAATAGAGCGACTCAAATCCTCACTGGGTCATAAACTCTCTCACGGTCACGCGGGTTATCCTTATTATACCATATCGAAGGGAGTGAGAATAAATGAAGGGGGTGAAAATAATAAAGGATCGGCGGGGTTGAAAATACTCTACATAGAAGAAGTTATGATGGAATGGGTGGCCCTAAATATGAATGGGACTTCAATTTTGGCACGATAGCACAAATTACTTTAATCATACGTGAGAGAAGACATAAGAATAATTATTATCATAAAATTGATGGAAAGGTGCAAGAATAGAGGAGAGGATAGAAATAGGCCCGAGTTGACACATTTTAAAAATATTTTCTACTGAAGAATTTATGATGAATAGAGCGACTCAAAATCTCACTGGGTCATAAACTCTCTCACGGTCATGCGGGTTACCTTTATTATACCCTATCGAAGGGAGTGAGAATAAATGAATGGGTGTGAAACTTGACCCGATTTGACACATTTTAAAAATATATTCTATAGAAGAATTTATGATGAATAGAGCAACTCAAATCCTCACTGGGTTATAAACTCTCTCACGGTCACACATGTTACCCTTATTATACCCTATCGAAGGGAGTGAGAATAAATGAATGGGAGTGAAAATAACAACAGATCGGCGAGGTTGAAAATACCATACACAGAAGAAGTTATGATGGAATGGGTGGCCCTAAATATGAATGGAACTTTAATTTTGGCACGGTAGCACAAATGACCTTAATCATACGTGAGAGAAGGCGTAAGAATAATTATTAGTATAAAACTGATGGAAAGGAAGAAGAATAGAGAATAGGAAGGAAATAGGCCCCATTTGACACATTTTAAAAATATTTTGTACGGAAAAATTAATGATGAATAGAGCGACTCAAAATCTCACTGGGTCATAAACACTCTCACGGTCATGCGGGTTACCCTTATTATAGCCTATCGAAGCGAGTGTGAATAAGTGAATGGGGGTGAAAATAGGCCCGATTTCACACATTTTAAAAATATTTTCTACTGAAAAATTTATGATGGATAGAGCGACTCAAAAGCTCACTGGGTCATAAACTCTCTCACGGTCACCTGGGTTACGTTTATTATACCCTATCGAAGGGAGTGAGAATAAATAAAGGGGGGTGAAAATAACAAAGGATCGGTGGGGTTGAAAATACTATACACAGAAGAAGTTATGATGGAATGAGTGGCCCTAAATATGAATGGGGCATCAATTTTGGTACGGTAGCACAAATTACTTTAATCATACGTGAGAGAAGACATAAGAATAATTATTATCATAAAACTGATGGAAAGGTGCAAGAATAGAGGAGAGGATGGAAATAGGCCCGATTTGACACATTTTAAAAATATTTTCTATTGAAGAAGTTATGAGGAATAGAGCGACTCAAAACCTCACTGGGTCATAAACTCTCGCACGGTCACGCGGGTTACCTTTATTATACCCTATCGAAGGGAGTCAGAATAAATGAATGGGGATGAAAATAGGCCCGATTTGACACATTTTAAAAATATTTTCTACTGAAGAATTTATGATGAATAGAGCGACTCAAATCGTCAATGGGTCATAAACTCTCTCACGGTCACACAGGTTACCCTTATTATACCCTATCGAATGGAGTGAGAATAAAAGAACAGGGGTGAAAATAACAACGGATCGGCGGTCTTGAAAATACTATACACAGAAGAAGTTATGATGGAATGGGTGGCCCTAAATGTGAATGGGACTTCAATTTTGGCACGGTAGCACAAATGACTTTAATCATACGTGAGAGAAGGCGTAAGAATAATTATTAGCATACATCTGATAGAAAGGAAAAAGATTAGAGAAGAGGATGGAAATAGGCCCGATTTGACACATTTAGAAATATTTTGTACTGAAGAATTTATGATGAATATAGCGACTCAAAATCTCACTGGGTCATAAACTCTCTTACGGTCACGCGGCTTACCCTTATTATACCCTATTGAAGGGAGTGAGAATAAATGAATGGGGTGAAAAAATGTCCTATTTGACACATTTGAAGAATATTTTTTATTGAATAATTTATGATGAATAGAGCGACTCAAAACCTCACTGGGTCATAAACTCTCTCACGGTCACGTGGGTTACGCTTATTGTACCCAATCGAAGAGAGTGAGAATAAATAAAGGGGGGTGGGGTTGAAAATACTATATACAGAAGAAGTTATGATGGAATGAGTGGCCCTAAATATGAATGGGACTTCAATTTTGACGCAATCGTACAAATGACTTTAATCATACGTTAGACAAGGCGTAATAATAATTATTATCATAAAACTAATGGAAATGAGTAAGAATAGAGGAAAGGATGGAATTGGGCCCGATTTGACATATTTTAAAAATATTTTCTACTGAAGAATTTATGATGAATAAAGAGGCCCAAAATCTCACTAGATCATAAACTCTCTCACGGTCACGGGGGTTACCCTTATTATACCCTATCAAAGGGAGTGACAATAAAAGTAGGGGGTGAAAATAATAAAGGATCGGCGGGGTTGGACATACTCTACATAGAAGAAGTTATGATGGAATGGGTGGCCCAAAATATGAATGAGACATCAATTTTGGCACGGTAGCACAAATTACTTTAATCATACGTGAGAGAAGACATAATAATAATTATTATCATAAAACTGATGGAAATGTGCAAGAATAGAGGAGAGGATGGAAATAGGCCCGACTTGACACATTTTAAAAATATTTTCTACTGAAGAATTTATGATGAATAGAGCGACTCAAAACCTCACTGGGTCATAAACTCTCTCACGGTCACGCGGGTTACCTTTATTATACCCTATCGAAGGGAGTGAGAATAAATAAAGGGGGGTGAAAATAACAAAGGATTGGTGGGGTTGAAAATACTATACACATAAGAAGTTATGATGGAATGGGTGGCCCTAAATATGAATGGGACTTCAATTTTGGCACAGTTGTACAAATGACTTTAATCATACGTGAGAGAAGGCGTAAGAATAATTATTATCATAAAACTGATGGAAAGGAACAAGAATAGAGAAGAGGATGAAAATAGGCCCGATTTGACACATTTTAAAAATATTTTCAACTGAAGAATTTATGATAAATAGAGCGACTCAAATCCTCACTGGGTCATAAAGTCTCTCACGGTCACGCGGGTTACCCTTATTATACCCTATCGAAGGGAGTGAGAATAAATGAAGGGGGTGAAAATAAGAAAGGATCGGCGGGGTTGAAAATACTCTACATAGAAGAAGTTATGATGGAATGGGTGGCCCTAAATATGAATGGGACTTCAATTTTGACACAGTAGCATAAATTACTTTAATCATACGTGAGAGAAGATATAAGAATAATTCTTATCATAAAATTGATGGAAAGGTGCAAGAATAGAGGAGATGATGGAAATAGGCCCGATTTGACACATTTTAAAAATATTTTCTCCTGAAGAATTTATGATGAATAGAGCGACTCAAAACCTCACTGGGTCATAAACTCTCTCACGGTCACGTGGGTTACCTTTATTATACCCTATCGAAGGGAGTGAGAATAAATGAATGGGGGTGAAAATAGTCTCGATTTGACACATTTTAAAATAATTTTCTACTGAAGAATTTATGATGAATAGAGCGACTCAAATCCTCACTAGGTCATAAACTCTCTCACGGTCACACAGGTTACCCATATCATATCCTATCGAAGGGAGTGAGAATAAATGAATGGGGGTGAAAATAACAACGGATCGGTGGGGTTGAAAATACTATACACAGAAGAAATTATGATGGAATGAGTGGCCCTAAATATGAATGGGACATCAATTTTGGCACAGTCACACAAATGACTTTAATCATACGTTAGAGAAGGCGTAAGAATAATTACTATCATAAAACTAATGGAAAGGAGTAAGAATAGAGGAAAGGTTGGAATTGGGCCCGATTTGACACATTTTAAAAATATTTTCCACTGAAGAATTTATGATGAATGGAGAGACTTAAAACCTCACTGTGTCATAAACTCTCTCACGGTCACGCGGGTTACCCTTATTATACCCTGTCGAAGGGAGTGAGAATAAATAAAGGGGGGTGAAAATAACAAAGGATCAGTGGGGTTGAAAATACTATACACAGAAGAAGTTATGATAGAATGGGTGGTCCTAAATATGAATGGGACTTCAATTTTGGCACAGTAACACAAATGACTTTAATCATATGTGAGAGAAGGCGTAAGAATAATTATTATCATAAAACTGATGGAAAGGAGTAAGAATAGATGAGAGGATGGAATTGGGCCCGATTTGACACATTTTAAAAATATTTTCTACTGTAGAATTTATGATGAATAAAGTGACTCAAAATCTCACTGGATCATAAACTCTCTCACAGTCACGCGGGTTACCTTTATTATAACCTATCGAAGGGAGTGTGAATAAATGAAGGGGGGTGAAAATAATAAAAGATCGGCGGGGTTGAAAATACTATACGTATAATAAGTTATGTTGTAATGGGTGGCCCTAAATATGAATGGGACTTCAATTTTGGCACGGTAGCATAAATTACTTTAATCATACGTGAGAGAAGACGTAAGAATAATTATTATCATAAAACTAAAGGAAAGAAGCAAGAATAGAGGAGAGGATGGAAATAGACCCGATTTCACACACTTTAAAACTATTTTCCACTGAAGAATTTATGATGCATAGAGTGACTCAAAATCTCACTGGGTCATAAACTCTCTCACGGTCACGCGGGTTACCTTTATTATACCCTATCGAAGGGAGTGAGAATAAATGAATGGTGGTGAAAATAGGCCCGATTTGACATATTTTAAAAATATTTTCTACTGAAGAATTTATGATGAATATAGTTACTCAAATCCTCACTGGGTCATAAACTCTCTCACGGTCACGCGGGATACCCTTATTATACCCTATCGAAGGGAGTGAGAATAATTGAATGGGGGTGAAAATAACAAAGGATCGGAGGGTTTGAAAATACTATACACAGATGAAGTTATGATGGAATGAGTGGCCCTAAATATGAATTTGACTTCAATTTTGGCACGGTAGCATAAATGACTTTAAACACACGTGAGAAAAGGCGTAAGAATAATTATTAACATAAAACTGATGGAAAGGAACAAGAATAGAGAAGAGGATGAAAATAGGCCTGATTTGACACATTTTAAAAATATTTTCTACTGAAGAATTTATGATAAATAGAGCGACCCAAATCCTCACTGGGTCATAAACTCTCTCACGGTCACGCGGGTTACCCTTATTATACGCTATCGAAGGGAGTAAGAATAAATAAAGGGGGTGAAAATAACAATGGATTGGTGGGGTTGAGAATACTATATACAGAAGAAGTTATGATGGAATGGGTGGCCCTAAATATGAATGGGACTTCAATTTTGACACAGTAGCACAAATGACTTTAATCATACGTGAGAGAAGGCGTAAGAATAATTATTAGCATAAAATTGATGGAAAGGAACAAGAATAGAGAAGAGGATGAAAATAGGCCCGATTTGACATATTTTAAAAATATTTTCTACTGAAGAATTTATGATAAATAGAGCGACTCAAATCCTCACTGGGTCATAAACTCTCTCACGGTCACGCGGGTTATCCTTATTATACCATATCGAAGGGAGTGAGAATAAATGAAGGGGGTGAAAATAATAAAGGATCGGCGGGGTTGAAAATACTCTACATAGAAGAAGTTATGATGGAATGGGTGGCCCTAAATATGAATGGGACTTCAATTTTGGCACGATAGCACAAATTACTTTAATCATACGTGAGAGAAGACATAAGAATAATTATTATCATAAAATTGATGGAAAGGTGCAAGAATAGAGGAGAGGATAGAAATAGGCCCGAGTTGACACATTTTAAAAATATTTTCTACTGAAGAATTTATGATGAATAGAGCGACTCAAAATCTCACTGGGTCATAAACTCTCTCACGGTCATGCGGGTTACCTTTATTATACCCTATCGAAGGGAGTGAGAATAAATGAATGGGTGTGAAACTTGACCCGATTTGACACATTTTAAAAATATATTCTATAGAAGAATTTATGATGAATAGAGCAACTCAAATCCTCACTGGGTTATAAACTCTCTCACGGTCACACATGTTACCCTTATTATACCCTATCGAAGGGAGTGAGAATAAATGAATGGGAGTGAAAATAACAACAGATCGGCGAGGTTGAAAATACCATACACAGAAGAAGTTATGATGGAATGGGTGGCCCTAAATATGAATGGAACTTTAATTTTGGCACGGTAGCACAAATGACCTTAATCATACGTGAGAGAAGGCGTAAGAATAATTATTAGTATAAAACTGATGGAAAGGAAGAAGAATAGAGAATAGGAAGGAAATAGGCCCCATTTGACACATTTTAAAAATATTTTGTACGGAAAAATTAATGATGAATAGAGCGACTCAAAATCTCACTGGGTCATAAACACTCTCACGGTCATGCGGGTTACCCTTATTATAGCCTATCGAAGCGAGTGTGAATAAGTGAATGGGGGTGAAAATAGGCCCGATTTCACACATTTTAAAAATATTTTCTACTGAAAAATTTATGATGGATAGAGCGACTCAAAAGCTCACTGGGTCATAAACTCTCTCACGGTCACCTGGGTTACGTTTATTATACCCTATCGAAGGGAGTGAGAATAAATAAAGGGGGGTGAAAATAACAAAGGATCGGTGGGGTTGAAAATACTATACACAGAAGAAGTTATGATGGAATGAGTGGCCCTAAATATGAATGGGGCATCAATTTTGGTACGGTAGCACAAATTACTTTAATCATACGTGAGAGAAGACATAAGAATAATTATTATCATAAAACTGATGGAAAGGTGCAAGAATAGAGGAGAGGATGGAAATAGGCCCGATTTGACACATTTTAAAAATATTTTCTATTGAAGAAGTTATGAGGAATAGAGCGACTCAAAACCTCACTGGGTCATAAACTCTCGCACGGTCACGCGGGTTACCTTTATTATACCCTATCGAAGGGAGTCAGAATAAATGAATGGGGATGAAAATAGGCCCGATTTGACACATTTTAAAAATATTTTCTACTGAAGAATTTATGATGAATAGAGCGACTCAAATCGTCAATGGGTCATAAACTCTCTCACGGTCACACAGGTTACCCTTATTATACCCTATCGAATGGAGTGAGAATAAAAGAACAGGGGTGAAAATAACAACGGATCGGCGGTCTTGAAAATACTATACACAGAAGAAGTTATGATGGAATGGGTGGCCCTAAATGTGAATGGGACTTCAATTTTGGCACGGTAGCACAAATGACTTTAATCATACGTGAGAGAAGGCGTAAGAATAATTATTAGCATACATCTGATAGAAAGGAAAAAGATTAGAGAAGAGGATGGAAATAGGCCCGATTTGACACATTTAGAAATATTTTGTACTGAAGAATTTATGATGAATATAGCGACTCAAAATCTCACTGGGTCATAAACTCTCTTACGGTCACGCGGCTTACCCTTATTATACCCTATTGAAGGGAGTGAGAATAAATGAATGGGGTGAAAAAATGTCCTATTTGACACATTTGAAGAATATTTTTTATTGAATAATTTATGATGAATAGAGCGACTCAAAACCTCACTGGGTCATAAACTCTCTCACGGTCACGTGGGTTACGCTTATTGTACCCAATCGAAGAGAGTGAGAATAAATAAAGGGGGGTGGGGTTGAAAATACTATATACAGAAGAAGTTATGATGGAATGAGTGGCCCTAAATATGAATGGGACTTCAATTTTGACGCAATCGTGCAAATGACTTTAATCATACGTTAGACAAGGCGTAATAATAATTATTATCATAAAACTAATGGAAATGAGTAAGAATAGAGGAAAGGATGGAATTGGGCCCGATTTGACATATTTTAAAAATATTTTCTACTGAAGAATTTATGATGAATAAAGAGGCCCAAAATCTCACTAGATCATAAACTCTCTCACGGTCACGGGGGTTACCCTTATTATACCCTATCAAAGGGAGTGACAATAAAAGTAGGGGGGTGAAAATAATAAAGGATCGGCGGGGTTGGACATACTCTACATAGAAGAAGTTATGATGGAATGGGTGGCCCAAAATATGAATGAGACATCAATTTTGGCACGGTAGCACAAATTACTTTAATCATACGTGAGAGAAGACATAATAATAATTATTATCATAAAACTGATGGAAATGTGCAAGAATAGAGGAGAGGATGGAAATAGGCCCGACTTGACACATTTTAAAAATATTTTCTACTGAAGAATTTATGATGAATAGAGCGACTCAAAACCTCACTGGGTCATAAACTCTCTCACGGTCACGCGGGTTACCTTTATTATACCCTATCGAAGGGAGTGAGAATAAATAAAGGGGGGTGAAAATAACAAAGGATTGGTGGGGTTGAAAATACTATACACATAAGAAGTTATGATGGAATGGGTGGCCCTAAATATGAATGGGACTTCAATTTTGGCACAGTTGCACAAATGACTTTAATCATACGTGAGAGAAGGCGTAAGAATAATTATTATCATAAAACTGATGTAAAGGAGCAAGAATATCAGAGAGGATGAAATTGAGCCCGATTTGACACATTTTAAAAATATTTTCTACTGAAGAATTTATGATGAATAAAGCGACTCAAAATCTCACTGGATCATAAACTCTCTCACGGTCACGCGGGTTACCCTTATTATACCCTATCGAAGGGAATAAGAATAAAGGAAGGGGGTGAAAATAATAAATGATCGGCAGTGTTGAAAATACTATACATAGAAGAAGTTATGATGTAATAGGTGGCCCTAAATATGAATGGGATTTCAATTTAGGCACGGTAGCACAAATTACTTTTATCATACGTGAGAGAAAACGTAAGAATAATTATTATCATAAAACTGATGGAAAGGAGCAAGGATAGAGGAGAGGATGGAAATAGACCCGATTTGACACATTTTAAAAATATTTTTCATTGTAGAATTTATGATGAATAGAGCGACTCAAAATCTCACTGGGTCATAAACTCTGTCACGGTCACGCGGGTTACCTTTATTATACCCTATCGAAGGGAGTGAGAATAAATGAATTGGGGTGAAAATAGGCCCGATTTGACACATTTTAAAAATATTTTCTAGAGATGAATTTATGATGAATAGAGTGACCCAAATCTTCATTGGGTCATAAACTCTCTCACGGTCACGCGGGTTACCCTTATTATACCCTATCGAAGGGAGTGAGAATAAATGAATGGAGGTGAAAATAACAAAGGATCGGAGGGGTTGAAAATACTATACACAGAAGAAGTTATGATGGAATGAGTGGCCCTAAATATGAATTTGACTTCAATTTTGGCACGGTAGCACAAATGAATTTAATCATACGTGAGAGAAGGCGTAAGAATAATTATTAGCATAAAACAGATGGAAAGGAACAAGAATAGAGAAGAGGATGAAAATAGGCCCGATTTGACACATTTTAAAAATATTTTCTACCGAAAAATTTAAGATGAATAAAGCGACTCAAATCCTCACTGGGTCATAAACTCTCTCACGGTCACGCGGGTTACCCTTATTATACGCTATCGAAGGGAGTGAGAATAAATGAAGGGGAAAATAACAATGGATCGGTGGGGTTAAAAATACTATACACAGAAGAAGTTGTGATGGAATGGGTGGCCCTAAATATGAATGTGACTTCAATTTTCGCACAGTAGTACAAATGACTTTAATCATACGTGAGAGAAGGCGTAAGAATAATTATTATCATAAAACTGATGGAAAAGACCAAGAATAGAGGAGAGGATGGAATTGGGCCCGATTTGACACATTTTAAAAATATTTTCTACTGGAGAATTTATGATGAATAGAGCGACTCAAATCCTCAGTGGGTCATAAACTCTCTCACGGTCAGGCGGGTTAACCTTATTATACCCTATCGAAGGGAGTGAGAATAAATGAAGGGGGGTGAAAATAACAAAGGATCGGAGGGGTTGAAAATACTATACACAGAAGAAGTTATGATGGAATGGGTGGCCCTAAATATGAATGCGACTTTGATTTTGGCATAGTAGCACAAATGACTTTAATCATACGTGAGAGAAGACGTAAGAATAATTTTTAGCATAAAACTGATGGAAAGGAACAAGAATAGAGAGGATGATGGAAATAGGCCCGATTTGACACATTTGAAAAATATTTTGTACTGAATAATTTATGATGAATAGAGCGACTCAAAATCTCACTGGGTCATAATCTCTCTCACGGTAACGCGGGTTACCCTTATTATACCCTATCGAAGGGAGTGAGAATAAATGAATGGGGTTGAAAATAGACCCGATTTGTCATATTTTAAAAATATTTTCTACTGAAGAATTTATGATGAATAGAGCGACTCAAAACCTCACTGGGTCATAAACTCTCTCACGGCGGGTTACCCTTATTATATGCTATCTAAGGGAGTGAAAATAAATGAAGGAGGTGAAGATAACAATGGATCGGTGGGGTTAAAAATATTATACACAGAAGAAGTTGTGATAGAATGGGTGGCCCTAAATATGAATGAGACTTCAATTTTGGCACAGTAGCACAAATGACTTTAATCATATGTGAGAGAAGGCGTAAGAATAATTATTATCATAAAACTGATGGAAATGAGCAAGAATAGAGGGGAGGATAGAATTGGGCCCGATTTGACACATTTTAAAAATATTTTATACTGAAGAATTTATGATGAATAAAGTGACTCAAAATGTCACTGGATCATAAACTCTCTCACGGTCACGCGGGTTACCCTTATTATACCCTATCGAAGGGAGTGAGAATAAATGAAGGGGGGTGAAAATAAGAAAGGATCGGCGGCGTTGAAAATACTATACATAGAAGAAGTTATGATGGAATGGGTGGCCCTAAATATGAATGGCACTTCAATTTTGGCACGGTAGCACAAATTACTTTAATCATACGTGAGAGAAGACATAAAAATAATTATTATCATAAAACTGATGGAAAGAAGCAAGAATAGAGGAGAGGATGGAAATAGGCCAGATTTGACACATTTTAAAAATATTTTCTACTGAAGAATTTATGATGAATTGAGCAACTCAAAACCTCATTGGGTTATAAACTCTCTCACAGTCATGCGGGTTACCTTTATTATACCCTATCGAAGGGAGTGAGAATAAATGAATGGGGGTGAAAATAGGCACGATTTGACAAATTTTAAAAATATTTTCAACTGAGGAATTTATGATGAATTGAGCAACTCAAAATCTCACTGGGTCATAAACTCTCTCACGGTCACGTGGGTTACTGTAACGACCCGAGATTCCGATTACCGGGAATGCCCGATAACCCGAGACTCGCACCACCACCCACGAGCCCGAAGACTCGGAAGGGTTAAAAGGATGGTGTGGAGACTACACAAGTATCACAAATAATTACAGAAATTAAACAGTTATAATGTTAAGCAGGAAATAAATTAACATTTTACATGGTCCACAATAAAATAACAACAACAGCAAGAACAATCCACGACTAGTACAGTGACAAGAAAGAAAAGTACAGCTACACGGGGCATACCCCGGCTCTGACCTCTGGCACTACCTCTGGGCACCCGCACCACGCTGCGCTCCTAACGCGCTCCCCGAAGGTGGCGTCTCACCTGAAACACGGTGAAAACACGCAGGGAATAAGTCTCGGAACAAGACTCAGTAGGGATCACTCGAACCCTACCTCGTAAAACGAGAAACCACTACTCTAGCGGTAGGAAAGTACCTCGGAAAGGAAAGCCCTGTACTCTACAGAACTAGACCCTACGGCACGCAAACCGACACACGTGCCACGGTACGAGAAGACCGAAACCAACGGTCGAACCGTAAAACCCGCAGGTCGAAAACACATGACTGACAGTCTACCACTCCGTACTCGACAGGAGTACCACCCACTAGAAGCACAGCCGGTAGCGTCCCCTGACGTCTTACACCGCACCGCAAGCGAACCGCCTGACGTGGTAGGTCCTACCCGAGGCGCAAACACCGTACTAGTAACTCACAACAAGTGACTAGCTGGGGTCACGCCGGTCGACGTGCGTCCACAGTCCCCAACCACGTGTGCACACACAGACCACGCGTCCTAGGTCTGGCCCTCTGACCGGTTTTCCCCTGGCACTGGACTCTGATGTGACGAGGGGCCCGACGGTAACCAGTCTAAAACCGTCCTCAGGGTAAGCCCGTACACCACTCCCTGGTGCAACTAGCACACGCGTACTAGCAGGCTACGACTAGTGGAGGGTCACAAAGGAGTAGACTCTCAAGTCAACGGAAAACGACGTCCGAACCTGACGAAGTACGGGGGCTATCCCATGTACCATCACCGTCGCACGGTGACCACGGTCGGGAAAGAAACGGACTCACCGCCCACGGCCAAACGCATGACCAAGGCAAACGGAACCTCCGGATACCAAAAACGCGGTCACGGAACTCCACGGGGTGCCCGGGACGCACACACGGCCCAAGGGGAACACCCAACAACAGCCAGATCGTGCTAGGGATACCTAGCGCAACATGGGACATCGCGCTAGGGCCTCCTAGCGTGACAAGGAATGTCGCGCTAGGGACGGCTAGCGCGACAAGGCATGTCGCGCTAGGGATGCCTAGCGCGACAAGGCTGAACGCGCTTGGACCCCGTAGCGCGACAGGAACCGCCTCCTGTTCATCTTCTCCGATGAACGCGCTCGGTCGGGGCAGCGCGACCTCCAAGAACGCGCTACTGGAGTATAGCGCGTTCTCAGTCCGCGGCCAAAAATGGTAGAAACGCCCAAAAATTCTAACCACGCCCCCATGCCTCCATAGGAGAGGGGGAAATCAAGGGGGAAGACCCCTGGGGACCCCTAGCATGATTCTAGGCCATCAAAACATGAAATCATGCATCAAATCCATAGATCGGACGAACTCTCCCCAAATCATGGAAAAACCCAAAAACGCTCAAACGATCCCCTCTCGGCCTCCCCGCGGCCTATAAATCGCAGAAAAGATCGGCATGAGGCTAAGGAATGTCACCCTACCTCAATGAAGCAAATGCTCTACCGAATCAATCACGAACCGCGAAGAACGCTTCAAACTTCACGAGCTCCCCACGCTTCCCACGCACGCCGCACGCCCACGAGCTCGCCTCGCCGCCGCCCACACGTCCGCGCCGTCGCCCCGCCGCCATCCGTAGCCGGAGAGGGGTTCGCCGCGCCCGAATGGGAGAGAGGGAGAGAGGAGGGTGTCACGGTGGGAAGAAACGGAGGAAGAGGAAGAAGAAGAAAGAGAAAAGAGAAAAGAAAAAGAAAAGGAATTAGGGCTTTATAGAAAATCCGAATTTTCGGAAAAAATACCAAAAAATAGAAAAATATATTTTCGGAATCCTCGAAACGCACCGATCGCAACGGTACCACTCGTGCCCGGGTGAACCGCCCGGTTCGCCTGCAGCGAGCTTCCGAAGAAAAAGCCGAAACACACACCGGGAATCGGAAAACACACGCGGAAAAGCCGCGGAACGCCTCCGGGCCTCCGAAACGACTCCGGATCGCGCCGATCCGAACACGAAAGATGTCCGAAACGAAATTTTAGACACAACAGAGCTGGACACTCCAAAAACCATATCCGGGACCCACGAAGAAGGATCTGAAAGGTCCGGGATATTACAGCCCTCCCCCCTTAAGGAATTTCGTCCTCGAAATTGAGAACAACCCAAGGGGAAAGAAGAGGAAGACTCACTCAAACAGATACGGGAACTGCTGACACATCTCGTCCTCACGTTCCCACAAAGCCTCACCACCAGAGTGTCGTTGTCACACGACCTTTACCAAGGGAATAACCTTGTTCCGCAGGCGCTGCTCTCGCCTATCCTCCACGCGGATCGAAAACTCTGGGAGAGAAAGATCTGCAGTCACCTCAGGCCAAACGGAAAATTCGAGCACATGAGAGTCATCGGGCATATACTTCCGCAACATCGAGACGTGGAACACGTCATGCACCGACGCCAACTCAGAGGGTAACTGCAACCGATAAGCAACCTCACCGATGCGCTCCACAATCGCGAAAGGACCAATATAGCGGGCACTCAGCTTCCCACGCCGTCCAAAACGCATCACCCCCTTCATCGGAGAAACTCTCAAGAACACATGATCGCCCACGGCGAACTCGAGGGGCTGCCTCCTACGGTCAGCATAGCCCTTCTGCCGACTCTGGGCCGCCAACATGTTCTGACGAACCAGGTGCACAACATCCACACATTGCTGTACCAATTCCGGTCCGGTCAAAACACGCTCACCCACCTCAAACCAATCAAGTGGAGTCCGGCAAGGACGCCCATACAATGCCTCATAAGGAGCCATGCCAATGCTCGAATGATAGCTGTTTGTTGATTGTTTGTTTACCTATCTCTTCTTATCTTCTTTCTTTTTTTGTTGATTGTGAGGGTTTTGAAAAATGATATGGTGAGATGATAAATAAACTACCAAAGATCAGCTCAACCTATGCACATGTGAACATGAACCTAGGCAATCAAACCTAACTCTAGCATGGGCATGCTATCTCAATCAAATTACGCTAAGGGAAAAACAAAAACACACGCCGGGGCGTGGAGCAAAGATAAATAAAAACACACCGCTAGGGGTGGAACAATCAAGGGGAATAATGAGATTTGATGAAAAAGACAGCTAATGCCCAACACTAAGGAAAGTCGTGATCGCCACCAAAGTAAACACAAGTCAAAGACTCGAATATACCTTGGAAATAGGTGGATGAAACACCCGCCCACGGGAGAGAAGACCAAGGAAAGCCTGCAGATCAACTTGCAAATAACGGTCCAAACCCTGTGCGTCGCTTGGAAGTAACGGTCGTGCGATAGACCGCCAGAAGGAAATAACGCTCCTGCACCTGACCGTCAGATAACCTGCAGTGAGAAGATGTGAACTCTTTGAACTCCAACCCTTCCAGCCGGCTAGAAGGCTTGGGCCTCGTGCTAGTGATCCTGTAAAACCTGCCAAGGATGTAGAAAGCAAAACAACACAACCTCAATTAGCCCTCAACATAAGTATAGCATCAATCCTTAAAAAGCTTAAGAACATCAAAAGGAGAGGGGATTACCGGGGAGTTGTTGGTTTTTTAACCCCTCTGGGCGTTTTTAAGTTTAGGAGGATATGTGTATGCTTAGCAACAGTGAAAAAACGTGGAGGAAGAGGAGGGACAATGCTTTTGATTGATAAAACCAAGGGAAACTTGAGCATGTAATGATGATGATCTTGACAAACTAAAACCCAAAATTACTCCCTTGACTTGGAAGATGGACGTGGGAAGCAGCTCCTCCTGGATGTAGATGACTCCTGAATTTGGCAGCACTTCGTCGTGAATCAAATCTTCCTCCCCTGGGTTATGAAATCAAGGGTTCTATTTATAGACTCCCTCAAACTCTCAGGTCGAGTTGAAGATAAATCAGCCAAGAAAGGAGGATAATCCTTAGCAAATCCTTGAGGATAAAATCAACAAGAGTCCAAAGAAACAAACGAGAGGTCCTGAGGATTAGAATTGAAGGAGATAATGTCAATCCAAAACCCTATCTCGTCCACGGAGTAGCAGAGAAAAGGCCTGAACTGTCAGGACTCTCTGAAGGAAGTAACGGTCTTACGATAGACCGCCACTTGGAAATAACGCACCAAGGAATTACCGTCATTTTCAACCCTATCCAAAGGATAAGATCGACGGGAAGAAGATCTAAACAATAGGACTCTGCAAGTAAGTAACGGCCAGGGCATAGGGCGTCATAAGGAAACAACGGCCAGGGAGTAGACCGTTATTATCAAAGGACAACGAGGCCCTAAGTCTTGGGACTCTTCAAAGAGTAACGGCCCAGGCTTCATGCGTTATTATGAAATGACGCCCCTAGTCCAGACCGTTATTATCATTGATTTTCAAGAAAATAGAATGGAGGGATTGCCAAGCTTTTGAACGAAGTGCCACCAGGAACCAGGTCTAATCCAGGAATTGAGACCCAGAAAATAGGCTTCAACTGATTAAAAGGAATTCAATGAAGAGTGAACAACTCGGAGCATCATATTGAATAAATAAGGAGATGACCCGACTTATTGGGTATAAAACGGGTGTCAACAGATGCCCCTCCTTAACGTCCTCTTTGCAGGGGAACGAGCGGAAGTGAAGCGAAAGTGAAATGGAACACGGAGATGAAGCGGAAATGAAGCGGAGTGGATCAAAAAGAGGGTGTTAAGGTAAACGACACCCGTTTTTTTTTTTACCAACAAGCGATAAGAATTTTTCTGGAAAAACTTCAAAACTGATCACAAGGAAATAGCTAACCAAAGGATGCAAGTCTGGAGGATTTAATTAACTAAGGAAAGGAAACACGGCTGGCCGCCGGAGGCAACGGAAAGGAAAGAGACTAAACTCCAGACAGGAATCTTCAGTCAACCAGATCAAGTGAGCAAATCGAAGGAAACCTTCAAATTCCGAGTGAATAATTCTCCTTATCCAGGATCAAGAACACAGCTGTTCACCGTCAATGAGACCTCTTGAACAAATGAAGCTCATGAATGCTCAAAGAATGCGTATGATGCATGCTGGGCTAAAGAAAAACAAATCTTCAAAGCAAATGCAAAGAAAGATAAAATAACAAGATACTCGAGAATAATATTGCTAGATTGGGGAAACCAGAGTCAAGACACTATCTGCAACCACGGCGTGCAAGATAGAGCCATCATCCCCAAATTTTCCAACCTAACGGCCTGTCCAACGATTATTCACGTGAACTTAGATCATCATCATTTTTGTTTAAGGGGAACATCAGATCCCGGGACACCTGAATGACCAGCCGGTTCTCGAGATAATATATCATAGATAACATATAGTAATGCATTAAGGGATAAGGGAACGAGATACAATACCTGACTTACCTGCTTGACGGACGGCGAAGCGTGCCTTCTGTTCATAGTTCCTTTCATGAAAGATAGGTTAGCCAATAGGATAGTTATGATAATAACCATTGTTTATGTGATAAACTCATCAAATGTTTTTATGGTGGAGATAAGTTTAAACATTAATTTTGACCATTCATTCATCAAAAAACTTGTAAGCATATAACGGCCTGACTCAGGAGCGTCACATGAAAATGACGGATTAAGCCTAGTCCGTCAACACCAAGTCGGTTTAAATTCTTCAATAAAACAGTTCGTCACAAGCGACGGCCTTATAGGGGAGCGTCAGGATGATGTGACGGTCTAACGATAGACCGTCAAATTTCCTGAGATTTCAAAAAAAAACAACCGAACGGCCACGGCCCGTTCATTCCAAACACTCAACCCCCCAAAACCCCAAAACCGAGAGCTCCGGCGACCACCAACCCAACCGTTCCAATGGCCGGCGACGAGGCACCCCAGCCGCCACCAAAGAAGAGAGAGAGAGGGAAGAGGATGGCTATAAGGCGGTTCCACCGCCGGCTCGAACGAGAGACCACCCCGCCGTTCGTGGAGGAAGAACCGAGGGGAAGGGAGCCAAGGGAAGAGGAGGAGGTCCCCACGGTCGTGGAAGAGCCAACCGAAGCCTCCTTGGGTGCAGAGGAGCCCAAGGAACCAGAGCAGAAGAAGAGGAAGGTCCTCGACCATGAGGTAGGCCCTCCGCCCTAATTTTAAATTTTTGATTTTTATGTTTTTATTTATGAATGCATGTGGGGGATAAGGGTAGAAATGGGTCTATGAACCCACTAGGAACACTTGTAGGCCATTTGGCCAAAGTGGGAAATCATGGGGATGCAGGGGAGAAATTCCCTACTAGCAGACTAAGTGACGGTCCGGCCAGTGACCGTCACTCTTCTGACGCCTCAAGCTAAGGCCGTCAGAGACAAGTAACGCCCCATCCCAGGGCCGTTACTTCTGCCAGGGTTCCAAACTCTTTTTAGGGTTTTCAATTTTCAAATTTTTGTTTTGTTTTCAATTATGAATGTTTATACCATGATTATATGATGCAAATGGACTAACTAATGATCTAATATGCAATGCAGGGAAAAAGGAGATCACGGATCTCCTGGCTTCAGATCCGGGCGGTGTACCAGGCACTGCCCGACTACCAGAGGGAGAGACTTGCCGAGATGGGATTCGCCGAGGTGCTCAGCATCGAGGTGATCCGGATGGACACGCCACTGCTATACGCACTTCATGAGAGATGGGAC